>JAUCNQ010122572.1:0-10499 GCA_032352715.1 Bougainvillia muscus
GTGTTTTTGTGCAAAAAAATTATGAAAAAAACCACTTTTCCTGAGATGAAATAACACTATGTACGCCAAAAGTATTTACAACAAGTTTTAGCCTCATATTTTAAACATATTAATCTCTTGTAAATTTAAAATCAATTTCCTCTCATGGTTTATCCGTCAAATATAAACTCATAAACATGTTCCATTTACAACTCTTTAGTAATGTACTTTTTATATTACAGTTAAGCAAAGGAGTAAAGAAGAGAATAAATATAAGAGTTGTATTATCCCTATTATAGTAAGCCAATTATCTAAACTTAAAGTCACAGTAAAATTGCAATTGAGCTTATTTTATAATCTAATATCCGGAACACTAGGTAGATAAGCCTATATAATATGGTGAAATCGTTACTAATAAAGGATTACTATGAACTCTTTTATTCAGTGGTGATAATTCAGACCTAATAATAAGACCAAAGATGGAGACATAAAACTAATTAACTTAATAGTTAATTAATGATCGTTGTAGATTTTGTTCTCCATTTTATTGTTTCGACTGGATCCAACTAAGCTATCTAATGTATCTTTAAATGTCATCTCCTTTAAATGCGTGGTATGTTTGAAATGTGGATCTCCATCTCCTGTGGCACCAGACAATAATTAAAATTACAGAGGTAACCTGTATGAGTATCAATAATAAAATAATCCTTAACCACTGGCTTATTATAGAAATTCGAAATTTAGAACAAACGACTTTATTCATAGCAGTCCCTAGAGTTTTTCAAAAACCTCTTTACAATAGCCTTTTATTTTCGACTAGGCACATGACGATCATTAATTAATAAACATCCTTAGGGACCGTCCACAAACTTCGTTTGGAAATACGTATAATTTTCATACAGAAAGAGTGTCTTTGTGCATACTTAAGTGAATGGTACGATTTGTGATACAAATTTTGTGACATCCCTATGACGTTATATAAGCGCTACATTTCTCAATTTTCATTTAGAAGAAGTGTCATTGTCGGAAGCAGCCATCTGTACGTGTTCTTCAAATTATGTGTTCTGTAAATATTTGAAAAATTCCTACAGAAATGTCCTTGGTGGAGTTCATTTTTAGCATTGTTGCAGGCATAAAGTCTGCAACTATGCTAAAAATGCACTCCACCATGCTCGAATTTTTAGAGACTTGCTGCATATTTACAGAACAGATATTTTGAACACCTCTGGAGGGATGCTTCTGCATTGTGCATATAAAGTATGCACAATGACACTTCATCTAAATGAAAATAAAACAATTAATGAAACGAGTGTTTGACACGAACCCTAAACCCACCTTAGCACTACATCAACAAAAATCTGCAACTTAACTTAATCTATATAAAAATCTCATTGCAAATTTATTAGCAGTTATTAGCAGTTATAATTATCCTAATTAAGACCCTAAAAGATATAAAGCCTAATTAATGCAAATCATTATATGTTAAATATCTTTTTAATGATAATGAATACAAGGTATGGAATATATGAGAGTATAATGCATGTTTTCTTATGACAAGAAACGTTGTGTTAGATGCTCAAAGTTGTTATATATATATATAAGCAAGCAATCAAGGCTTAGGGTTCGTCTCAAAAATGCGCTTAAATTCGCTTCATTTTCACCTTAGATGAAGTGTTATTGTGCACACAAAGTATGCACAATAACACTTCATCTGAGATGAAAATTAGAGGGAATAATGCGAATTGTGAAGCGAAGTTAAGCGGATTTTTGAGACGAACCCTTAGCGATCCTCCACAAAAATTGTATGAGAAGTAATATCAATTTCATTCAGAAGGAGTATCTTTGTTCTTACTTAGTATGCACACAGACTCTTATTCTGTCATGATCAGCAAGGAATCGAAGTGCTTGTATTAAATCACTTCCTTGGTCGACATTTTGAATTAACAAAAAGGGAAGATCTGTCTTGTGTAGGGGTGCTGATAGGGGTACCCTAACATACTTTTATCGGTGACCTTGTGTAATATCCTAGAAATCGTTTTTATCATAAAAAACACTTCTTTTTGAAAGAATATAATTGCGTCGAATTTCATCCGCTAAATACCTATTTTTGAATAGACAACGGACTTTATTTCGGTTATTCCATAATTCGAACATTTTTTTCTTTCCAACGAGAGTTCGAATCACACTTTTACGCTAACAGATAGCTTCGTTTCTAATCGATACCCTGTTAGTATCTTATCCGTTAAATCGTTTACGCTAGCAAAAGAAATAACAAATCCTATAAGAACTCGCCTAGTTTAGGTAAGATTTGCGATACGAAGTTTGCGGCCGATTGAAACAACCATCTATTCGCCCACACACATCTTAAAACAGATTCCAGCATTTAAACCTACCACGGAATAATTTAACAGATAAACAAACTACTTTGGATAGATGGATAAGAAAATCGGAACAGTAGAAATAGTCGACAACTCAACACTGACCAAAATACAGCTGTAACTTAGACCAATATGTGAACGGTCAATC
The DNA here is from genome assembly GCA_032352715.1 of Bougainvillia muscus. Taxonomy (NCBI): domain Eukaryota; kingdom Metazoa; phylum Cnidaria; class Hydrozoa; order Anthoathecata; family Bougainvilliidae; genus Bougainvillia; species Bougainvillia muscus. The sequence goes on from JAUCNQ010122572.1 coordinate 2,506, forward strand.
GACGAAATTCAGCCAATATTACAGCCCGCACAAGATCGAAAACTGACTTCTAAACAATGTACATACGACGTCATAAGATTGTGATATGGACTTTACGTACAGTCTAATCTGAGACGGTAACGCTCTATTCACCTTGTACATAGACTACCCGCGTTACGTCCTGCAGGATGGAACGCATGTGGCCTATGTACACAAATTCGAAATCTTACAACTGACGGTGGTCATCGTAAGGGAGCATCAACAAAATTCGTAACAACTGATAATACAAAATTTGATATCTTTTCATTTTTGGTGCAATCGAAATTTTAATTTTTTTTTTTTTAACTAATGTTTTCCACAATCTTATTTGAGATACTGTAGTCAATCGATATACTGTAAGAGTTAGAAGCAAACAGTGTGGTGAGATAGTTAATAACTGTTTTCACTGCTACTTTGTGTGTAGATGATATATTTCATTGGGGATTATGAAAGTACAATTTCCATACTGAGTAAAAACGTTACTGATTGGTCTTGATGCCATGATCTTGTAAAACTACGCTAATTTAGGACACGTTTACATGGAAAATCGTTGCGGGCGAATTTAACCAATCACAGAAGCCAGAAGCTTATATATTTTATGACATCATCACTCTCATTTTTGACGGTGATGTAGAATTAACACTTGTCAGTAATCAACAATCATTGGCTATCACTTCAGTAATCCTAATGTCTTCAATGCTGTCTCTGTGATCACTTCACAAAAAATAAAACCAAACTATTTTTGTGTAAATTTCAATAAAAGAGGGCTGTGATTTTAACAAAATTCTCATTATAAAATTGTTATTAAAAGCCAATAGGAAACTAATTCCAGCCTTGTGATAAACATCCTGTTTGGATACAGTGTTTTCAAGCAATGAATACTTTCTTCGTAATTTTGTCGTGACTAAGGACTGCCCAAACAAGCTCACACCACTTATTAGCAACCGGTATTGCCTTTCAACACTTCATCTCATCAATCAATAATGCACTATCTAATACGGCTGAATACATTTCAATCTTTCTTCTTTTGCTCTTCGCAAATGACATTCCTAAAATGTAATGTTAAACTTTATCGTCCAGTGCACCCCGGAATTAAACAACTTGTAGGAGGGTTAAATCCCTAAAATTTGCAGAAATATAAAAAAATTAGAGACCATCACCAAAATTCATATGGAAATCTGTATTAACTTTCATCACAGAAGAAGTGTCTTTGTGCATACTTAGTATGAGTATAGTTGACTACATAATCATAGATTATTTGTCAAGAATATTTCGACAGCTAATATATATATTGAGTTACATCAAAAACTTGTTATTAAATGTTTATCATTAACACCTAAAAGAAGCAGTATATTTGTGCAAACTCAAAGGTGTAGTACATTTAGTACACTGTTTCTTTCCAAAAAGTACATACATCAGAAGGAATGAGAACTCGTTCGGAAACATATTTTTCCGTAGATGTATACAAACATTCATCCAACCTCAAAATATACTCCACTGCAGATAACTATTGTAATAAATTCAGAAGGGGACTATATTGTACCTTTCTTTTATCCAAAAAACTTGATAAAAACCCGTCCAGATTTAAGTCTCCTATGAAAATAAAGATTGAGAAGATCTAAAAACTGCGTAATACAATAAAGTTTCACAAATCATTTTATTTAATCATCTTAGAACTCGTTTACATGAAGATTTTCTAAGGCGAAATGAACTGTCATGGCTTCTGTGATTGGTTAAATTTTTCCGTCCGAAAAATTTAACCAATCACAGAAGCAATGACAGTTCATTTCGCCCGCAACGATTTTCCATGTAAACGTGTCCTTAGAAGAATTGTCTTTGTACATACAAAGTACTACTACACAAAGACACTTTTCTGAATGAAAATTGCGAATTTTTGACGGTTCCTAATCGTATGGAGGAAATATGAAAATTATTGGATAGTTTATATCACAATGACGAGCAAGCCAACAAGATGTTAGTATGAAAAGCAATAAAGGGACAGCTGCCTATTTTCTGCGCTGATATTTAAGGTTAGAATAAAACATATCTTATTCCTCTGTGTCCATTTCCTCTCGTAACTCTTAGTATACATATTTCACAACGAAATCTGGCACAATATTATTTTAAGTCAACCAACTACTGAGAAATTATTTGTGATTTATTCTAATCAGAAAGCTATGACTCAACTTATCCCCTTTTTCATACGAATAGCTGACTCAACTTATCCCCTTTAGCATACAAATAGCTGATATTTAAGGGACCGTCCACAAAATTCGTATGGAAATTCGTACCAATTTTCATACAGAAGGAGTGTTTTTGTGCATACTTAGCATGCACAAAACACTTCTTCTGTGATGAAAGTGGTTCGTACTACGATACGAATTTTGTAGACGGCCCCAAAGGATTTGTGTAATACATTAAAGAGAATTTTTGAGACGTACTCTAACAAAAGCTGCAAAGAAATTAATAAGCATTATCTTGACGGTTTAAAAACGTCAAAATATGAGAAACAACATTATCATTTAGGGCAATATTTATGTAACATTGTCCTAAAAATACCTATTTTTCAAAGAAATTTTGATTATTTTACATAAAAGGGGCATTTTCAACGCCATAATTAAAGGGACAGCATCGGAATGGCAGACACTTAAAAAGACGGGAATACTCCCTGCTTATACGGAAAACAACTTACAGTCTCCATTAAAGTATTCTGCTATCTTTTAACGATTTTATCAACCAAGCTGCTGAAATATGGAGTTTTAATCCAGATTTCAGCAGGTTGTTTGATAAAATCCTTAAAGGAAAACACCATTTTTTATATAGTGTACCTTGCAGAAATTGTTCAGCTATAGTTTCTGATTCTTCTTCAGCTTGTAAAACACTGATACGAAGATTTGTAGAAATAGCACCAACATCAAAGATCTAAGTAAAAATAAAGAAAGAAATAAAGAATATCTCCTTCTCAAAATGTCCTTGTAAGCTTCCTTTAATAAGTCCTAAAAATAATTATTTGGGGAAGCAAGTTAACGACACCGCATTACAAAAAATAATTATTTGAGGAGAATGTTAACTGTTGAAAAACTTAAGTTTTTATATGGAGAAACAGCATACAAACAGCATAAATAACAAAACATTTACAATAAACTCGTATTGGCAAATTTTGTATTTTCAACTCAACATATTCACAAATACCGTAAATGATCGAGCGCTTATCAAATGTTTACCCAGGGCGCTCATCACATGCACGTGCAGAAAAGGGTGGGCGCTTAATTTATAATTTCGTTTATGATGTATAAACAAAGATTGTTCTTTTATATTAGAAGAAAGCATATTGAGGACTTTAAAGAATATTGATGAAGTTAGAACTCGTTTACATGAAGACTTTCTATAGGCGAAATGAGCTGTCATGACTTCTGTGATTGGTTAAATTTTTCCCTTTCAAAGCCTACGTAAAGGGGCGCTTATTAGATATATGCGCTAAATTAACGTGGACGCTTATCGGAAAAACGAAGTTTTTACTCCAAACACTTATTAGTTACGGATCCGAAATAAGTTCCGGGTGGTAATTCAAGCATTTAGGGTACACAAAAATAAAAGAGCCTAACAGTAGACTAGAATCCATAACGCATGAGCAACTACCTAAAAGGAATCCTCCTCTTTAACATTTGAATTGAAAAAGTATCAATATACATTCCAAACGAGTGTTTTTGTGCGTATGTAAAAAAGACACTCCTTTTGATATGAAATTAGGTAGCCTATATACACAAAGGTAAATATCACGTTGCCGTCGTAGATTAGACTGTGCTTAAGCTCCATATTGTAGATTTGTGGACGGTATCGGATATGAAATAAAACGAATGATATTCGTTTTATATGATATTCTACATATTCCACAAATCAATGCTCGTAAATTCCAATTCTGAGTTACTACTTATTTTACAAGATTCAGCATTGAAGTATGAGACACATCAACCTATATACATCAACCTTGGTATCTTTTGTTATGGTAAAATGACGGTAAAGACGGACTTATCTCCGTTTTATGTACCTGAGTATACTCATCTTGTCTTCTTGATTTTTCCATAAAACTATAGTATAAATCGTTGTAGTCCTCGAATAGACCTTTCAAGTCACCTTTCCTGTCTTCCAGTTCAGGTTCCATCTCACAATTATTCTCTAAAAAAATGAATTATGTGCAAAAAGGATCGTTTACAAAAACGTTTTCACCGTCTCAAAAATTCGCTTAAATTCGCTTCACAATTCGCTTTTCGACTGTCCACGAAATTCATAATGGAAATCGCATCGATGTACAATATAAATTTTGATTCGGTGACCATCCACAATATGTTTTTACCACAAATCGTGCGAAGAGAATTTTGAGGACCCTGTGTCTACATGAATGAAAAAGAGACCGTCCATAAAATTCGTATCGTAATACGAACCATTTTCATCACAGAATAAGTGTTTTTGGGCATACTAAGTATGTACAAAAACACTCCCTCTGTATGAAAATTGATACGAATATCCATACGAATTTTGTGGACGGTCCTTAATTAATATAAGTGTTAATTTTTAAGGATTTAATCGTTTAGAATAAAATTGCGTCCCCAACAAAACAATCAATGAAAGAAAAACATACTAGCTAACTCTGCATTTTCTTCAACAATGTGTTCTCTTTTTTTCTGTAATTCAATAACCTGTAATAATAATTATAGAACAAAACGAATATATTATTATAATTAAGCTCTAATCCAGGCCTTGAATTATGACAAGTCAAATTGTCCCTTTTTTATAAAATAGTCCTAAGATAAAACTTGGCCTTATTCAACTCTATGATGTACGATTAGTTTATCTGAAATTTGACCGTGGCTCCTTAAAATAGCCTAATTATTGGGTAACCTAAGGGTTCGTCTCAAAAATTCGCTCAAATTCGCTTCACATATCGCTTCATCTGAGATGCAAATTGACAGGAATGAAGCGAATTTATAAAGTGAATTTTTGAGACGGTTCCTAACGGATTATCTTAAACATGTGATAAAATATGGTAAATTTCAAGTTTAAATTTCAATTCTGGCTACAGAAGCAAACTACATGAAAAAATGATTACATATAAGACCTTGTGGTAATCTAATCTTTAATAGATTTTGGGTTAATCCACAAAATCCGTATCGCAAATCGAACCATTTTCATCTCAGGAAAAGTGTCTTTGTGCATACTAAAAATGCAAAAAGATACTTCTTCTGAATGGAAATTATTTTTCATCCACAAAATTCGTATCGTTATACGAACCATTTTCATCACAGAAGAAGTGTTTTTGTGCATACTATGTATGCACAAAAACACTCCTTCTGTATGAAAATTGATACGAATTTTGTGGACGATCCCTAAAACTCTGTCTGTATGTAAACATCCTGTTAGTTGCATATGGGTTAAAAATCATTTGTAATTTCATAATGTCTTTGAGGATACAAAGTAATACAAAGTATTCTCCTTCTCGGTGTATAGATATGACACTAGTAAGGGGATGTCCCAAAAAAACTCGCATCGCAAATCGTACCATTTCCATTTTAATCGATACGAATTTTCATATGAATTTTGTGGACGTCCCTAATGCTGATATTAATTTTTAGGCAGAAACTTTAATGAATTTGGTCCACACGCCTCTTCTGGTAAATATTTTACTCACAGAATCCATTTCTTTAATATAATCAAGTAAAAGCTCAGGATTATTTGCTATTCTTTCCAGTTCATCTTTTCTAAAAAAAATGAATCAACAACAAAATGTTATAATATTACAATATAGATTACCGCAAAATGTGCTATTTTTAATACAGAAGAAATGTTATTGACTGTGCATACTTACATAGTATTATAGTGTCTAGAAATACAATTCTTCCAAATTGAAATCCATATGGATTTTTTGGACGGTCACTAAATAGCATAATTTTACAAAAGTAGAAATCACCATCAATTATAACTTACTGTAATTGGTCAAGTTTTTCCATAATATTAGATATTTCTTGTGCTTCGTTTGACAAATTACTATTGACTACCTGGAGAAAGAAAAAATGATTGGTTTGGTTTGGTTTAGTCAGTAGCTCCTATTTCAGCTGTCGGTACTGTTAATAAGAGTTCGTCCCAAAAATTCGTTTTAATTCGATTTAGATAAAATAGCATTCTTTTGAATCGAATAGAAATTGCTAAAAATGAAGGGAATTTGTAAACTAATCCTTATTAAATATATAATATTTTTTGTGTAATTTTTGAGACGATTCTGAAAAAGGTCTCAAAATTTCAAATAAGTTTGAAAATTCGCTTCGGTTACACCAGTGGCAAAAATGCCCTTCCCCATATCGAATTACTTTACATAATTAGCTGAAATTTGGTGACCGTGAGTATCTTTTTATTGGCTCTAAGCTAACATAGTAACATAAAGAAAATTTTATGAAGAAATACTTTCCAGGGGGTAACAAGACCTATTTTGTTGGGAATGTATCATAAAAATTAACTAATTTGGTTAGTTTAAATGTTTTTCAGGCCTTAGCGAAGAATAGGCTTTTTTCTAACTAACGAAAGAAAAGTATCTTGTCTTTCAAAAAATCGAAACAAATTCAAATTCTAAACTAATTGTAATACCGTATGCAAGCTAGAATAGGGTGGAGGTCTTGAAATATTGGAAGTCGGTGTTGTCATAGTGGCATCAGTAGCGTAACTTGAAGAGAAACCAGGTGGTACAGGTGGCATTTCCATATCTTGCATTCTAAAACAAATAGCAGCTTCTTAGGGTTCGTCTTAAAAATTCGCTTCATTCCTGTCAATTTTCATCTCAGATGAAGTGTTATTGTGCTACTTTGTATGCACAATAACACTTCATCTGAGGTGAAAATGAAGCGATTTGTGAAGCGAATTAAAGCGAATTATTTTTGGGACGAACCCTTAGGGACCGGCCACAAAATTCGTATGAGAATTCGTATCAATTTTCATACAGAAAGAGAAACATTGTTCTATTGCATCTGAGGTTATGCAGAAATCGTGGGTAAAAGTTGAGATTAAAAACAACAGCAAATCAATGCCTTAATAAAAAGAATAAGACATTTTTTTTCAGTACCAATAATTTAAGGCTCGTCTCAAAAACGTTTGTAATTCGTTTTACAAAACATTTTCATATGGGATAAGAGTCATTGTACATACAAGGTATGCCCAAAGACACTTTTACTGAATGAAGATTGATTAAGAATGAAGGGAATTTTTGAAGCGGTACCTTATTCATACCTAGGAGAAGTGAACTGGGGTGGTCTCTTTTTAAATTCTTTAACAATATGTTGAACAACTTTGCCCAGATCAGAATGCATGTAAAACTAAAGTTAAAAAGGTAGACTAGACTATTTTGAGAGACCGTCCAAAGAATTCAATAGTAAATTGTACATTTTGATCACAGATGAAGTGTCTTTGTACATAAAGTATCCATTCTGATACCAGCAAAGATAGACTCTTTTGAAGCCTTTAATGTATAATGCTAGAAAATGGTCACACACGTTTTAACAATCCGGCAGCAACTGTAGGATTGTTGAAGTATATGTGATTATTTACGGCGGCGTGCATTTTTTAAGGGTTAAAAAACCACGAGATGCATTCCTTAGTGTAAGGACACGTTTACATGGAAAATCGTTGCGAGCGAAATGCAGTTCATTTCGCCTATAGAAAGTCTTCATGTAAACGAGTCCTAAGAGACCGTTCACAAAATTCGTTTGGAAATTCGTATCAATTTTCATAGGAAAGGAGTGTCTTATTGATTACTTAAGTCTGTGATCAAAATGGCACGGTTTGTGATATGAATTTTGTGGACGATCCCTAACATATTGCAACAAAAGTTACACAATTTTTAAGAAGAGTGGACATGCACGGAAGCAGCCATCTGTACGTGTTCTTCAAATTATGTGTTCGGTAAATATTTGAAAAATTCCTACAGAAGTGTC
>JAUCNQ010122583.1:0-10499 GCA_032352715.1 Bougainvillia muscus
AAACAAGACAAATATGAATATAATAAGTACTTTCATTCTTGTCCGAATAGCACAACATTATGTACTAAGAAAAGTAATTTTTTTCTGCCCGACGAAGAAATGTACTAAGAGCAGAAAGGTGTTTTTAGTATCCCGCACCGAAGAGTTATGCGTTTTGTGGGGGGTCGTTATAACATGCTTGCAGGGAACGGTGATAAAAAATAAAATATTTTCTGTTTTTTAATTATGTTACATGACTAAATCAAAATTTACAGTCTGCCGGTGTAACGGCGATAAAAAGTAACTTATGCGAAGTCCAATAGCTGCGGTCCCATGAAAGCAGGGTTTTTTGCCAACTCGCGCAGGTGTTGAGAGAAACTTGTGTTCTATTCTGCGAACAATTCATTGTTTTGTGATAACAGATAGTTCTAGATAAATTATTTTAATCTGGTTTGAAGAATTTCTAGCAAGCAATTTATGTGTAATCATTGCTTTAAATGTCCCAGGCGATGTTGGTAACTGGGGCAATTACAAGCAGGTAAAAATACATTTCATTGCCAGCTATTAATCACAGAGGTTATCATGGTTATGTATAGTGAATAGAATTTAATGCACAATTCATTTGTAACAAAATGAGTGTTTCCATATAAACAAAACAAACTTAAAATGACTAATTTTTAACTTTTAGAATGTTAAATTTCATCTTACCGTTTGCAACGTAGATTTAGCGTTATACAGTTTTTGCGAGTTGTTTTATGGATTTAATTTCGAGAATAAACCTAAATTTGCTATCTCGCAGAAATTACCATACGCAAAATTAGCCATCTTAAGGACCTTTAAATATAACTTTCATAGAGCATATCAGAATCAGAATTCGCAAAAGAACAACAGTGCCAGACGCATTTACAATGGAAATTCGGAGCCTGATATGAACGAATAAATGTATGTTTAAGCTTGGTGTCCACTTGAGAAATACGCAAACATGCGATAAACGAAAAGATAAACTGTTACCTGCAAATGCAAGTTCCAGCGCACAGTTATAGCGGTAATATAACAAATAAGATTTTAAAAACTTATTTATAACTCCAAGTTTATTCCAAAATTTCTCAATTTGACTCCAAGCTTTATAAAAACGTTAAACAATAAAAATAAGCTATGCTCGTAAAAATAACGTGTACGTGTACTATAAAAAATAACGTGTACGTGTACTATATATACTATATATACTTTAAAGGGAAGAAGTTTTCTCGATTTCTTTTTGATTTCATTATGGTTTTTTCTTTATTTAGCGAATGTTATGAGATTTCTAATTAAATTTCGCAAATGAGAAGATTTTAACTTAAAAAAACATCAGTAAGGGTTCGTCTCAAAAATTCGCTTCATATTCACCACAAATGAAGTTTTATTGTACATACAACGTATGCGCAATAACACTTCGTCTCAGATAAAAGTTAACAGGAAGGAAGCGAATATTTTAAGACAATTTTTAAGACGAATCATGAAAGGAAAGAATAGATTATGATTTTATAATACATCAGCGATTATAGTCATGTTTTGACCATTATCGCAAATTAAAAACGTAGTTTCAAGAAGTCCAATTCAGCAATGACTGGGGACATTTTGTGTAACGGGCACAAAAATTCGTAAAAATAGGTACTATCTAAAAAAACTACACAATATATGTCCTTCCTAAACAGACAAGAACGAAGATTAAGGCCATATGATCTTAAGAAATCCCCAAGATCCTAAAAATATTCCTTGTTCAGGATCTTTAAAGATCCTGGACACTTATCCTAAAACAGAACAATAAAATAATAAATCAAATTAACTATTTTCGTATCCTATCCATCAATCCATGAACAGGAGACCTAGGAAATGGCAGACATAATAATAAATCATCTTCAACTTACAAAACTAAAATTAGTCCATGAAGTAATAATTGAGTTCCTTAACCTTTCTAATGGTATCATTACAAAATTCTACATACTTAGTACATTCGGGACTTGACATAGGTTCCCCACACCTCGTCAATAGACTTAACTAAGTCTGCCGGAGTCTTTCGGTCTTGGAATATTGAAAATTGCAGCAAGGTAAAGGCTATCTCGTGCGATGCTGGATAATCTAAATCCAACATATAAAACAGTCCCACATATGCTGCAATGGCTTCGTTAAATTTATGTTTTGGAATTTCTGTAATAATTGTGTTTTGCATGGAGATAACCAACTTTTCATCAACGTTATGCATAATAGGCATCTTGCTTTTACTGTCCAAGTTCTATAATAAAAGAGCACGAGATACAGTGTACCATAATGCAGAATTTCACGAAAAAGATATATGCTAAAATTGCTTCCAATGAATTATGTGTAACAGAAAAGTAATTGGTTTAAAATCACTCTAAGCGCATTCCTTTAATGCTGCATCGCATCGGATAAACATTATGCGTATCCTTAAAAGTAAACCATATTGACATCTTGGAAAAGATATGCATACGACTTTCGCATAAAACAACTACTTTAAGAGCAGAAACTTTAGCTAGCAGAAACTTGCGCGAAAAATTCTTTATTTATTGATTGATCGATCAAAGTTTATGCTCGTGAAATTTTCAACTTTTTGATGCAGCTTACTTTTGATGTTATATCAACGAAAATTGTCGTTCTTTCTTTATTCTCATATATATTGTTTTGAAATAGCCAAGAAAACCCTTGTTTCCATTATTCTTTTCTTGAAGCTTCAGGTAGTTGATGTGAAAGTTTATGCACGCTAAAAATTCTTAGTTATAAATCCAAACGCGCGAAAGTTTCTGCTTTTAACATACTTCCCCAGGCTCGAAAATGACACGATTAACTTAAGGGAGCGAAAATCAACTTACTTTAATTCCATCAATAAAGAGCCGCGAAGGCTTTCTTTTTGAGTGGCTGCAGGAGAAAATTTCGGTTAAATGTTCCAACAAATACCAATGTTTTGAGCCTATTAAAGAAAAACTGTGTTATAGTATCATGCACGTGAAAAGACAAAGCTAGAGGATCATTTAGATATCAATGGACATCTATGAGAGCACCAAACTTGGACACTGCCATTCATACAATACTCTCACCCATTTTAATTATGTTACATGTTATTACAAATTTTTACGAAGCTGTGCTAGTTTAAGATGACCTTATTTAAACTCAGTCCGGCAGGATAAATGCTTTAGAAATTATTTAATATACAATTTATAATTATGATAAGTTTTCCCTAAATTCACAATAGTTTGAGCGACATTTTTCTATTCTCAGGCAGATAATTTGTACTAGAATTACAAACAAAGAGCGTCAGCTGGGTCAAAAGAGTCTTTTTAAGGATTATCTCAGACTTGGTCATGGTGGCCACAGAAATTTTTAAACTGATTTTCCAAGACAGTGAGAATAAAAAACCCGGGAGAATTTTACTAAACGTAACAAAATCTAAAACTTAAGCACTATCTATAGATTTGAATGTTGATGTTTTCTTTTTTAACGTATATAATATTTCCCCTTTTAGCATACATATACATAGTGTGCAGAGGGGTATGATCTCCCAGAAACAGTCATTACCCCAGTTTTTTTTTACATTTTGCCACATGCCCTTTCTGGTGTGATGACTACTGCATGGCACCTGTAACACCTTGAAGTGAGCCAGAATCTAAGGTTGGGAGGGCTTATTATCTCATCCCTCTTCAGTATTGCCGAAAGTGAATGTTGAGAATCATACGTTATCTGACTAGAATTTTCATTATGCTTAAACAGTTGAAGGCCCCAGCATTGAAACAGGTAAAAAAGCGCAGGTAATAATATGGGTTAATCCTAAACCTGACCTCGATACGATCTTAAACCTAATTTTGGAACTTAAAGAAAGAAAATAATCTATTAAAAAAGATGGCATGCAAATGTGATATTGCACATCATTTATTTACCATGTTTGGGAGGAAGTGGCATCCCTTTGCAGTTTATTCCATACATTAGCATGGAATCCACTTCCCCAGCCAGTCTCCTGCAGCATTTCTTTACGTATTCGTCATCTACAACATGCTGTAATCTTCTTCCAGCCTCTTCGATGATCTATGACAAAAAGTAAATGTTAATGTAATTTGACTGCCATGCCGCAAGACGAGTACTTTACTTTAATTTTAAATGTGGTGGTAGCAAGACTTATGAATGAAAGTTCAAAAATAGTGTTATTTCTAAACAGGAGATGGGCAATTCCAATTTCTTTTCCAAACCTTTACTTGAAGATAAGCATTAAATCCTACCATTTCATGGTTTTTGAAACAAGGGTAGCGTTGAAGTATTGCAAGTATATTCTTTTCTGCAACACACTCCTCAACAAATTTTAAACGGCTTGACATTTCTTCTTTCAAGTAGATGCGCATCATCTCCTTTGAGGGATTCTTTTTCATTGATTCGGTGTAAAGCGATTTGTAGTGTCTTTCAGTAACTGATTTTGAAACTACTAAACAAAAACAGTGTATATCATGTAAGGGACCGTCCACAAAATTCGTATCAATTTTCATACAGAAGGAGTGTTTTTGTGCATACTTAGCATGCACAAAAACACTTATTCTGTGTTACGATACGAATTTTGTGGACCGTCCCAAACTTGTTTCATAGTCGACTTTATTCAAAAATGGGCTTAAATTCGTTCAAATTCACTTCATTTTCAACTCAGATAAAGTGTTATTGTGTATACAAAGCACAATAACACCACTTCATCTGAGATGAATATTGACAGGAATAAAGCGAATTCAGGAAGCGAATTTTTGAGACAAACCCTAAGTGCATTAGTTTTCACTAATTTTGTCATTTGTAAAAATTAGAAATTTTAGAGATTATTTTTTTAATTCATTTAATTGTTTTAGATTAAATGACACCCGTTTTCATGGCAAGTGCTTTTTCTTTCTTCAAGGATGAAAGAGTTTATATATTGACATCCTGTGCTTCCAGATTGTTTGGATAAAGCATTTGTGAAGTGAAACGATATTGCTTAGATTCCCAAAATACTTCCTCTTGGTCCTGATTAAGTTAACAACTTTATGCACCTTCATCCTTATTCTTTTTTATCTTTACAGGGGTAGAAATTGAAAAGAAATTTTCTTTACTTATAACATAAATAATTTAATGGCCACAAAATCAACGATTCGCGAAATTGGCATAGTGGTTAATTCATCAGATTAGTAATCTGATGGTCAAGGGTTAGATACCCGCGCTCGACCTGCTTGGGATCATGTCTGAAAACATTGTTCCTCTGGTCAAGCTATACCATGTGAGGGAAATTGGGTGTATGGTACAAAGTGTTAATCAGGTGTTGTAGGTGGTTGTCTAGGAAAGCACTATCACTTCAGTGTGACAGTGCAGCTCAGAAGAGCAATAAATACTCCTGAACCATCAACTAAAGCCATAGCCTCTCCTAGAAACAAGCGACAGGGTATATCTCTCAAGCTTTAGTGAGGCTAGCCACGATAAATATGAACCTGAACTCAAATCCCTGACATGGTTAGATCATAATTAAAACTACAATTGTCAAAATATTGGGCCAATGTTGCAGTACCACTGTGCCAAGTTTATGACATAAGGATATCATTCACACATCTATGTCCACGTGATAGAATATATCCACGTGACAGAATATATATTCAGGAAACACCGGAAACTCCTCACCATTAAATAGAGTTAAACATCTTTGTCTGTCTAAACAGATTACCTTCATTTCTTTCGTCAATCTTGAGGCAATCTTCAGCTTTTTCATCGTTTATAGCTTCTTCCTCAATAATTTTTGGATTGATAGAATCTTCAGCCTTTTTCTTTTTCCTCAGACAGCTCTCGTTAGTTTTATCTTTTCTTTTCTTTGGCTTTTTGCTGTTCCTTCTTCTATTGCGTAAAGCGCTGAATACTTTTTCCTAAAATAAATATCCATGAGTGCTTATTTTGAATTGAATTGAACACCAACCACTTTTTTCCCTCTTTGTAAATCATAATTGTTAAATTTTGAACAAAAGCATCAAATTAGATTTTCATAACCTCTTTTGGGTCCACTTCCTGTTGTTTTTGAATAAGAATACTACTATTTCACTTGAGGCTCAAATTTCTTAACAAATCTACTAAAATAAGGCTGCAATTTTCTTAAAATTTCCTTACATTTCTTAAAGATTTCACCATGAACTTCAGTTTATATTTATATTTGTTCCCTGTATTTTGAATAATGTACATACACATATTTTTTTAATAAGAAACAGAAGAGCATGCCCTTAATAGCAATTTAAACCTTTAATCTTCAGGAGTGGGGAGGTGAAAATTTGACTCAAAGTTAAGAAACCTGAAGAAAAAATTACCAAAGTTCAAGGCAAAAAGACATAGGTAATAGTGTGAAAATAAAAATGCAGTACAATTTTTGTGACAAAATACACAAAAGATAACGAATTTGAATAATCAATTACCTTCTCTCACGATACCAAATTAATTCTCATAACCTTAAATGAATTAATACTCACATGAACTTTTGAACCCTCAGATTTTAATGTTGGGTACATTACAACAATTGATTTTGCCATTTCTTCGATTTCAGCCCGGCTTGGCTCGCGGCAGTATGGATGTAGTGAAGCCGTAGCGTTCATACAGTGGATAGTTCCTCGTATGAGGCTTTTGTAAAGGTCATCTGGTATGCTGCCTTTTTCTCTTGCCACAATCAGCGCAGAGTCCTGGTACACCGAATATTCCGGAGTTAGAAGTTTTGAATACTTTCCCGAATGTTTTCCAAGGTTCCAAGGTTCCTCAATTGGATCTGCGGATTCTTCAGTAGTGATAGTAGAAGACTTGCACGCGGCACCAAGTTGTCTCAACCTTGGGATATTCTTTGTCATGGTAAAGGTGGATACTGTTGAAGTATGTGGTTCTGCAGTTTTTGTTGTTGCTGTTGCTTCTGTTGAATTAACCGCTATGTTCACTGAATCTTCATTAGGGATGCACTAAAGCAACAAACAATAAAAAAAAACAGTGATTATTTGATTACTGCTACACAGGAGTTTGAACCACAGGCTAACATAGCAATATTCACAATCACACCTGGGAATTCCTGGGAAGGGGGCAAATTCATCAAAATCAGTGGTTTTGACATGTTAGTTCCAAAATATCTTATTTATTGCAAAAAGCACTTAGTAAAATAAAGCATCTGACTGATTAGGGGGGGGGGGGGTCTAATAACTGGGGGTGGGTGGATATTAGGAAAATATCTTAATTGAGGGGTTGTTAATAAATTGAAATGGGTGGTAAATTTTCCAAAATTTGTTGTTGTTCCCCCTCCCCCTTACAATTGGGTGACAGAGAGTAAGCTGTCAACTTGGTGTGTGTTTCACACCGGCAGCAAGTTACAGCGTAAAACAAGCGGTTGCAACTTTTTTCTGCGGATGAAGATAAATACGGTAAAGGATAAAAATACAAAAATTTGGAAAACTATAAAATTATGTAACTCTTTGTGAAGTATCTTCATGGAATGGGTGCCTTAAGCAAATATTTTGACGGAGTGACAAGATATTGTTTAGCTTAAAAAGAAAGACATCCAGAATCCCTGATTATGCCCAAAAACACTCCTTCTGTGATGAAAATGGTTATTTTTGCGAATTGTGTAGGCTGACCCTAACAAAGTATGTTAAAAATTTACCTTGTCAAATAGGACTTTTCTTTTGTTTAACTCTCCATAAGCCCTTAAAAAAAGTACTTATCAAATAAGGAGCATTCCAGATATGAAGCTCTATCAAATCAGAATTGGAATCAATTTCAACCGGTTGAAATCATGGCCTTGAGTCAAATTCAAGAAATTGAAACATTGTGTATGCTCAATTTTTACAACTACATGTTTTCTTTATAAGCATATGGAAAATCAATACAAGAAACAAGTATGCTAGGGAAACAGGAATTACACTTATTATACTTACAATTATACTTATAAAGAGTTTTACTGTTAGTAAAAATATTTGTTATCTATAAATAACGAAAGTTATTTCTACCAAAAAATGAGTTTCAGACTCAGGGAAGTCAAAAATCATTTTATTTTTATAATAAGAAAAAAAAGTATGGAACCTTCGGTCAATGAACAACCTACAGTTTTTCCTACAGGAGTAAAAACCAAGTAAAAAGATTCATTTAAATCGGGAATTTGCAAAAGTAAATTCACATGAAAAATATAAAAACATGTCAATACCTTATTTGTATAAATTGTTTGCGACAGAACTGCGGGATTAATTTTTGCGGATTTGGCCTCAAAAAAATCATGATTTGTGGGACTTATTTTTGCAAATTTACTAAAAATGTGGGAATTTGCAGGGTTTATTTTTGTGGATTCGGTTAAAAGGTAAAAAGAAAGAACTCTTCTATTTTAAGTCTAATTAATGTGAAATTGAAAGGTTTTTTAAGAGTTCGTAAATTTTCAAAAAATAAGTTAAAAACCTAATAATTGCGGAACCATTTTTTCGGATCGATGTGTGGGACAATTTTTTGCCGATTAGAGTCAAATCTGCAAAAATTAATCCCGCAGTTATTTGTTCGGCAAACAATTCTTCACACTAAGTTCGAACAAAGCTAAATTCGCAAAAGGTTCTTAACTAGTAGTGCACTCTTTCTATCATTCATCCAAACCAAGTTACTGTCTTACTTGTGACACATAAGTTTCCATAAAAATACAGAACCTACCTCACTTTGGAACCTTCAAAAATTGGAGAGCATGCTCGAGTCATTGGTGGTTGGTTTTCATCCGGCAACAGAAGCACAGTTGACTAAAGAACATAAAGTTGGTGATGAGCATACTACTTACTTACTTACTACTTACTTACTAATCATAAATCAATTTGCATTCCACATTATTTTGGTTATTTTTCTGGACTTTCTGGGTCCATAAAACAGCTTATTATATGGGGAAGTCATTTAATGGGGTGTTTGGATTTAAAAAGATAAACTTATTAAAATTTCATAGGAACAAAGAATTCAAAGAAAAAAAATTACTCACAGCTGTAGAGCTAAAGCTGCTAAAACTGTTTGCCATTTGATCATTAATATCTGAGCCATTTACACCCTGCAAAAAAATTTGCACAAATATTCAGGGGCTCTTGAGCATCACCGCCCCAAGATTGAAATTCCTTTCCTCAAGAGGTTAAACCCACCTTTAGCCCTTTTCCTGATAGGAGATTTTCAAAACTTATTCCTGATCCCCATGGGGGGAAAAAATGTCCCCTATCTAACCTTGTTTTCTATAGGTCCATATCACATGAAACTTCTCACAGATGTTCTTTAAACACGTAAGAGTACATAAATATAAAATTAATGACGCCAGCATTGTCTATTTTGCTGACGTCAGCATTTTCGTATAGTATGGTCTGTATTTTTCCGATTTTCGCGAAAATCGGTTTTCCCCCTGGATTTTTTTTTTTTAATTTGTTACATCTGATAGCTATTAGAAAAATAGGCAATCAAAAGATTTAAAAATAAAACCACTTAGGCCTCTCATTAGGAATCATATGACATATATATCATAATTTTAAATCCTCCCATCATAGACACATTTTGGCAATAAGCAATACAGTAAACGCAAGACGAAATTTAAATATTAATATTTTACACTTTACATGTCAACATGTCATTCACTGATTTCAACTTATTGCATTTTCTCCTTTTTTAAAGACGGTGCTACAATGCACTCTATTGTATGGGTTGCTTATGAAAATTCATGAAAAATCAAATGGCATCTTACTTTTGTTTCATTTATGAGTGACATTATTCGCTTCCTTCTGAGAAAGTTCCTCCCTTCAGGAATGAGCTCTAATAAATCATCTCTGTCAAAATCTAGAATATCTTGATCGCGAAATCCCAGTTCTAAAATGTCAAAAGTATTATTGCTTATTGAAAATTTATTGAAAAATGATGCCTTCAAGTTAAAACCTAGTAGCATATGTCTTTTTGTCACGGTGGGATAAATCTGGCTGCTAAATGCAAATAAATAAAAAATCATCAAATGAAACGGATTTCATATTAAAATGTGGATGCAGGAAGATTGTACAGTGCGTTGTTAATCTTACATAAATCATAAATTATTACCTTAAGGGTATATACTTATTTTCGCGGGTACTAAAAAAAGTGAGTTTTCATGATGGCTAACCATATTCGCAAAATTCAATCCCAAAGAAAAGTTCTGTTTCATACCCATCTCATACTCATAATTCATACCTGTGAAAAATCTCCAAAACTAATTCGCAAAAACAAATATATATTTATTTTCTTCAATTTCCGATCTCAAACATTCATTCTAACTACACTGGACTTTGCATCTTGATTAACCCTATTAGGCCTAGGAGGGGGCGGATTCCGCCTCCCCCTCCTGAACTTTTTTTGATAACTTTTCTTGACGACAAAACTAGATATTGAAACTTGGTCACATTTAATATTATTTCCTTTCCCACATTTCCACAAATTTTAATTGAATTTCCATGTTTACTTTAGAAGTTATTGGCTATTAGTCGGAA
>JAUCNQ010122594.1:0-10498 GCA_032352715.1 Bougainvillia muscus
TATTTATTATTTCAAAATATATTTAAAAAAATCGGAGGGGGAGGGGCATAATGCCCCCCCCCCCCCCCAGTCTTAATAGGGTTAAAATATCTTCATTTTATACTTATGCACAAAAGAAGATGGCTTGTTTACTAAATTGCGTAATTTTTGTCTTTTCTTGATATTAAATCCGTTCGAAATTACAAAAACTTTTATCATCCGCGAATTTAAATCCCCGCGAAAAGCCAAAAAATTGGGTTTTCCGCGAAATTAAATCCACGCTAAAAATCCGAAATTTGGGGTCCACGAAAAGTATTCCGTGCGAAAATTAATCCTCGTTTATATAGTAGTATATAGTTGTAGTTTATATCTGTGAATCAAATACAATTGCTACTTCTTATTCAGTAATGAAAAAACGATTCACAATTTCGTAAGCAATGGTCCTAATCTGGCGGTAAGTTAATAACAGTTAGCGACATTGGCAGAGATGAAGAGCCATTAAATGATATGGATGTGCATGTGCGATCATCGTTATTTTATTTACTCACTTTCTAATTAATGTTGATTGTTAGTTTTCTTTAACCCTATTAGGCCTAGGCGGGGATTCCGCCCTCCCCCCTCCTGAACTTTTTTTGATAACTTTTTTTGACGACAAAACTATATATTGGAATTCTGTCACATTCAACATAATTTCCTTTCCCAGATTTACGTGAATTTTTATTGAATTTTCATATATACTTTAGAAGTTATTGACTATTAGTCGGAACCACCCATAAAATTACAGTCAAATCCCTATAAAATAACAATATGAACAAATGATGATATCTTTTTATTGGATACCATATTTCGCTTATATCTTATATCGCTTATATCATTATATCGGAATATTCCGATTTTTCCGACGATTTCTGCCATTTTTTGCTTTTTCCAATAAATTGGGGAAATCCGGTAATATTTTCGGTATTTTCCCGGCAATCAAGTGGTTACAAACCCAATACTTCATAAGATACATCACTATTTCATACTCTGGCAGAGACAGCACCTAAAAATCCAAATCGCATTGGATTTTATCGGACATTAATCAAAGTACATATTTTACCGGGATTTCGACGTTTTTATGACGTCACTGACGTAATAATGACGTCATAAAAGAAAAATGACATCAGCATGCTCGTATCAAGGTGGAATATAACTGTGCCAATTTTTATGTTTTGGGGATGCATAGTTCAGAAGTTATGGAGTGGGAGGGGGTGGGGGCGGAATCCACTCCCCCCTCCCCTAGTCCTGGACATCCCCTAAATACCCTAGGCCCACTAGGGCTAAGGACCCACCACCAGGTATTTATCTATTAGGAATAACGATTTTAAATTATCTACAGTAATCCTCTTTCTCTTACTAAGGTTCGAACAATTTTGATTTCTAGGAAAAACTTTACAATCTACCATCAACCAGTGAAGAACTGAACGATTTACTTACCTCTTGTACTGATGACCAAGAGTATATGAAACTGCTTCATATGGTTAGAAATTCACACGAAAAGAAAAGATGTATTGGTGAAACAACTATACTTTTACTTGGAAAAACAGGTGTTGGAAAAAGTTCATTTGTAAACAAATTTTTTAACAGCAATCTTGCCCCCACATCAGCAGTAGCAGCATGCACAGATGTTACAGCTGAATTCACAGCAGTGTCTGATAGCAAAATTATGAAAGTCAAAGACTTGGCCATTTCATGTATTGATACACCAGGTTTCGGCGATACCAGAGGTAACGAGCAAAGTGTAAAAAATGTTTTATCAATCAAAAGATTTTTCGAAACTCACAAGAAGTATTCGTTGGGAAATAAAATCTACCCAAATGTTATATTATTGGTCCACGATGCAACAGATACAGGGATGAAAGGTGGTAAATCTAAATTATCTCAAACCTTGAAAGCATTACAAGCAATTGATGTAGTTGATCATGAATATCCGAATATTATGATGGTATTCACACATTCATGTGAAGCACTTGGAAAAAAGTTTCTATGTTCCGACGATGGTGATTCTATGAATAATGCTCTAATGAAAATTCACGAAACTGCGTTGGACTTGTGTGCAACTTATTTAAAGATTCAGCCCCCTATTGTTTTTGTTGAAAATCATCCTGATGACTTTAAGTTAGGACAGGATAATAAAAGTGAATGGACTATACTCCCATGTGGGACAAAACAACTATTGAATGTGTTTGAAGCCATGATAGATTTGCTTCGCAAAAATGGGGATAGTCTTGCAGAAGCTACTGTAAGCCATTATTTTGATAATGGGAGCTGCATAGAAGGGAAACCCGCTCATCGTAGCATAGTTGAAGAAGTTAGTGAAGAAGACAATGTCTCTATTCGTAAAGTTCTCTTCAAGGACGAAAGTGAGGAAAATTGCACCGAATTGGAAGAGGTCTTATTTGAGAAATGTGTCACTGAAGAAGAGGAAAATGACGAGGCACTAGTAGAAGAACGACAATACCAAGCAGATATTCTTGGACAAGCATTCAAAGTTCGAGGATACAAATTAAAAACAGACTTGCAAGGTCAAAATTTGAATGAAATTGCAAGAATCTTAACACCACTTCGTATCGATTCCATTAAAGAGACGGTGTTGCGACACAGCCTTAGTGACATTCTGGATTTTGGTAATCCCTTAGCTATGAATAAACCAAATGCAACACTGACATTATACATTGGCCAAGGTTTCAACATTGAGGAAGACCGAATCATTCTTAAAAGTAAAATCAATTCATTTATCTCTGATAAGATGTTACCAACTGGCTTTGGTTTTCAAATCCCGGAATCTCTTCTATGTAATACTCAACAGGGTAACATAATCACTCAACAAAAGTTTTCGAATAGAGATGAATATATTGATTACCGATTGAGAATGTTACATCTTCCATTAGATCTGGACAAATCAATATTTGAAATAGACGAAAATCAATTGCAAGAATGTGACCAAATCACTAAGGATGAAAACGGAAAAATATTGAAGGAGTTGAAGAACTTTGATTTCAGCTTAACCTTACATCCATATATTGGACAGCTAAATGAAGAATTCATTACTCACGTAAAAAATCTTCCAAATTCTTCCGAAAAGACAGACGAATTCCAAGATTTTTTTAAACGTTGGGGGACTTATTATATAAGTGAAGTATTTGGAAGACAAAGAGAAGGAGAAAATCCACCATCAATTTATACTGAAAGAATGAAGCTTCGACCAATTTGGGAATCACTTAACAATCTATCATTAAAAGATGGTGTCGTGAAAAGAAAAAAATTAGCACTTATCAAAGCTCATACGAACATTATCAAATCAGAAGAACCAGGAACAAGAAGTGATGCATCTAGTGAGGTTCTACAATTATTAAGAGCACTTCTGCAATTAGAGTTACTGAGATTAATTTTTGGATCGTGAGTTTTGTCATCAATAGGCTGAATCAGAACACTCTTTAACCAAGCCAGAGCAATAAAGGCTTTTATAAATCATTTGTAAACCATAAAATATCTTTTTTATTTTTCTTAATCTTAGTGCTGCAACGGCTACATCTAAATCCGTCACTGTGATCAGTGGATGAAAATCGAAATCACATTCCGATTACCTTCACCTATTAGACATTTATAGAATATCACAACAAGCTTGTTAGGACCTCTCTGAATTTTTCAAACGACAGGCTAAACCATAACTGACACGGGTTTTTTATTCAGATACAGGGAGGGGGAGGGAGGAGGTGGGGGGGGGGGGGTGCATGGTTACGTAATAATATTGGGCACACATAAAGAAGAACAGACAGAAATTCGAAACACCAAAAAAAAAAAATTATGCTCAATATGATTTTTGCTGAAGTCAACATTTTTATTCACGATCAATGAATTTTCGGCGATGACGTCATTCTAGTATGGCGAATTTTTTATATTTGATGACTTCAGCTAGGCGAAGTCCGATAATTCGAACTCCCAAGGGAAGAAAAATTTTGTTTGAATTATCGAATATTCAAGTTATGGGACGGATTTCAGGCTGCGGCTGGTTCAGGGGAAAAAGAGTTTGTTCGAATTACTCAAATGTTCGAATTATCGGGCATTCGAATTATCGGACTTTGACTGTATTTATTATGAAAAAATGTCAGTTTAAGTTTCATGCCAACTTAGTTATTGAGTGGTAACATATTAGTAATTGACTTTATAAAAAATTCCTATGTGAATTGATGACTAGTTGTGACAAAAAGGTCATATCTCAAAACAACCTTCACCTATAATTTTGAAATTTTAACAACGTCTTCCCAATAGATTTTCCGATAATCTGACCACACCCATTGCGACGTCTAAACACCTGATTCGATGGTGTTGAATTGTTTTAAGATTTAATCTTTTATCAGTATCTCAAAAAAGAATCTTATACATTATCTTTTACATCATTTTACATTATTCTAGTCGGCAAAAATGACTTGCTATGAGCAAAATTAAATCTAATCAGACGGAGGGACCGAAATATGACATTCCCTGTTCATTGCAATCAAATAAGCAAATGAAGAGCCATCAACCAGCTATATTTGGTGAATAAAATGCTTAGTCTCTGAAATTACAATTCTGGTCTTATGTTGTTTACAAGTGCAATGTAGATAGGTTTAAAATTGATATACGACACATTTTGTTTGACCCTTTTAGCACCGTGCTTTTTAATCGTTGAAAACCCGGGGGAGAGGGGGGAGGGTGTTCCTGAACGGAAAATGATAGAGACTTGAAACTTTGCACAAATGTTACCCAACACCAAAAGGAACATTGGATATGGTCAGATTTGATATGACGTCATCGACGTCTTAATGACATCATCGTTTTGTTCTGAAATCGCGATATTTCTGTACTTCTTTAAAACAGAAAATTCGCGAAATAAAATCAAATTATATCCTATAAAAATTATAAGTATATAAGAGAGTTCGAAATAATGTTTCTCATCGAAAATTAACCGCTATTGTGGAATTACCGGGGGAAAAAGTGTGCTCTGGAAAACGTTCCAGTAGTTTTTCCGGAAATCAGAAAATTTTCTGTTAATCCGATAAATGACGTCATTTTTGAATTGAACATAGTCGCCCAACGTAAAATCATCAGGTCTATGACATGATAAACCTTGCTTAGTTAAAATGAATATAGCTAGGCCGACAAACTCTATCTTCCAATGAACATAGTCTCATGAACATTTGTGCCAAATTTCAAGACTTAAAGTTAATTATTTTAGAAAATTATGTGGATAATAGTTTTTCCATATTTTGTGAAATATGCAAAATTCAGACATGTGGGTCTGACTATTGGCCTGTAATTTCAAAAATAAAGGTAGTGCACCCCGGAATTTTTTTAGTCCCTGTTAGTATCTAAACTTTTGTTTAAAAACTTGTATATGATTTAATGAATCTTCAAATTAATTGGAGGCCTTCTTGTAATTCGTATCGCAAATCGTTTTAATGACAAAAGAAGTGTCTTTGTGAACACTAAGGGACCGTCTCAAAAATTCGCTTAAATTTCCCTAAATTCGCTTCACAATTCGCTTCATTTTCACCATAGATGAAGTGTTATTGTAACACGCAAGTGTTACAATAACACTTCATATGAGGTGAAAATTATTAAGAATGAAGCGAATTGTGAAGCGTATTTTTGAGACAGTCCCTAAGTATGCACTTCTGAATGAAAATTGATACAAATGTCCATTCAAATTTTGTGTATGGTCAATTATTAAATATATAACATCGTTATCGATTACATTTTCATATATTGTTTTTATTTGTTCTTCTCATTTTTATTCTTTAAACATTTTTCATCTGGTACAGTTCAGTACATTTTAAGTGCTTGTCTCAAAAATTCGCTTAACTTCGCTTAACACATCGCCTAATTTTTACCTCAGATAAAGTGTTATTCTGCATACAAAGTATGCACAATAACACTTCATCTGAGATGAAAATTAATAGGAATAAAGCGAATTGTGAAGCGAATTTGAGCGAATTTAAGCGAATTTAAGCGAATTTTTGAGACGAACCCTTAAGTACTCATTAGTGAAGAAAATAACTTCGATGAGTAGGAACTCTAATCACTTATGTAAGTTTTTAGAAGTCTTTTGAAACCAGGCCTGGATATCCAGACGTGGATACGCGGCATGCGTAGTAAACGTTGCCCCAAGTTCGTTACATTTGGCTGTGGCTCTTGCAATTTTAATTCCTGAAAAATGGTTATTTTTGTGGTACAGTACGTCTAAGATAGCAAAATTCTGATACATTTTAAAGTTTGATATTTTTTAGAGTTATACCGTAATTATTCGATTAAGCGCCGCCCTCAAATAAGCGCCGCCCTCGATTAAGGCCGCCTCAAAAATCTCTTTCAAAAAATAAGTTATTTTTCTCAATTACCGATTTTATCTAATAACCTGCTGGAGTCTTACTCCAGATTTCTGTAGGTTGTATGATAAAATACTTAACCCTATTACGCCTAGAAGACTAGGGGGGGGGGGTGCACATTGTGCCCTCTCTATAACTTCGGAATGGTGAGTCCTTATGACATAAAACTTGATAGCTATACCTCCCCTTGAAATGTTATTTCCGACGCCATATATATTTTCGTTCCGAAAAATCTGGAAATCTTTATGAAAAACTATATTTACGTCAAGTTTCAAGTGAAACGAAGTATTCAGTAAGAAGAAATTTTCATATTCATTTTACTGTATTTTATAAAAGATTTAACTCCAATTTTATGGGTGGTTTCGACTAGTAAGTAAAGATGAAAATTCCGTGATATTAGACGAAAATGTTGGTAAAGAATAAATATCAAAGTATCAACGTGTAGTATCATTCTTAAGAAACGTTATTCGAAAAGTGCTAGCAAACTTGTCCTCATAAAATAATCAGTTTGCTAACACATTTCTGTCCCCATGTAAACTAGGACTTTAATGATGAGTCAACTCATGGGACATCTTATTAGGGAAAAGCTACTTTATTTAACTTCAGTAAAATATCATTCTTGGCTCAGTTGTTCGAAACTAGATTAAATATGGATTAGCTTAATTTGGTATCTGGTAAATCTTATCAGAATTAGAAATCAATTCTGATTGGTTAAAGGTAGACTTGATACTAGATTAAGCCAATCAGAGTTTAATCCATTTTCGAACTACCTGTTCTTTAACCTGTGACTCGTATTGTTGTAAAATGGTCGCACATACTTTTACTATCCTGCACGCTTGGTAGAGGAAGTTTATTGCACTGGTGTCACAGGTGTCCTAACGTGACATTTTAAGGGTACTTTTGCAAATGTATGGGTTAGGATGCGACTCTTTCTCTCAATGCTGTTCTTTCCTCTATAGAAGTGAATTGGTAACAAAACTCAGGAAACTACGTCAAATTATGACACGATGACGGCATAATTGAAAAGACGACGTCAAATTGTCGGAATTCAGATGTTGCACCACTGTGCTAAGTTTTAAGACGTAAACGTAACATTAACAAATCCATGTACACGAAGTGGAACTTGTCCACGAAGAGGAATGCGCACCCCAGGCTTAATATAGGCTTAAGACCCATAAAAGAAGCGATTTAGAATTAGAACTTTTTGCTTACCATAAAATAATTTTTTTTTAGCTAACAATTTGATTTGATTATAGTTACGAAATAAGGAAAATTAATTAACATAAAAGAAATTTTGAAAGAAATTTGGCTACGTTTGACGAACAATCCAAGTTCGAGTAGGAAAAAACATTGGGAAGGTTTTATTGGTTGGCACTTCAAACTGTATAGTAAAAATATTTTTAGTCATAAGACCACACAGAAAAGTCGAAAGAAGACGGATGCATCTCTTGGTATATGAGTAATAAATCAGAGGCGAATTACCTAGTCACAACAATAAAAATATGCAAAACTAATAACCTTTAATTGCGTAATGTATGGTGATGAGTCTCTAAAGAGCAATCATCATATCTTAGGTTATTAAGAATCAAAACTTGAACTACCCAAGCTAACAAAGGACCAAAATTGAGGTCCTTACAACGTCCCTACGACGTCGGGATGTCGTAAAGACGTCGTTGGGGCGTAATTTTTCAATTTGGGTTAGCTGCGAGTGCTAGATCCGTACCACTGTTTATCGATCTGATATTCTAGAGAACTGTAAGTAAATCACTATAGATAACCACCAAACAACACCAGTCTGTTTTACTGCTTCTCTGATAGACTATATTTCAGGTAAATTAATACACTTTAACAGAAACCAGAAAATCAATACCTATCCTAATCTGTTTTCAGTGTGATCAGCATAGTCGGACACATTTGACATTACGTAAGACAAGGCTTCAGACATTACGTTATGGATATGGAATGAATAGCTTCATAGAAGAAAAATATCCGAAGCCTTGTTTATTAAAGACTTTTTGAAACCACAACACTTAATACACAATAAAAGTCCGTTCCACTAAGACTGCTGAATTAATGACCTCTTAATTACTTTTGGTAATTCTAGGGACGTTCCTTTAACAGTGTCCATGGTAACTATTATAAACATACTATTACAACTTTTTTAAACTCTTTAAACTTGTACACTTGTAAATCGACTCTGGAGTTCTTGTGTGCAGGATGTGTTACCGGTTACAAATCTTGACTCTATGCGGTGGTTCCATGTTTTATGCATGCTCGTGCGCAGGAATTTTGAAAAGAGCGGGTGAAATTTCAAGAAGACTGGGTTTGAAATGGGACTAAATTTACCATTAGCGTACAATAAAGTAGCGTACCCGATGGACCGGTTCTCTGAAGCTCCGCCTGGTCTATCACTACTCGTCGAAATTTGTGTTTAAGACTCAACACCTTGGCTGTTGAGCTCTCACATTCGCTTTGGAAATAGCTAACGGGAATATCCGAAGCGACATAAACAAATACGGCCTTAAAACCAAGTAATACCGTGAACGCATAAAGTATATCAGTGGTGATAGACCAAGCGAAGTGCAACGAAAGCGGTCTACCCAGGAAGGCTAACAATACAGGAGATGAAAGAATCGTAGTTTGAAAGATAATTAGGAACTTGCGCAAATCGATCTGTGACGGACTGTTCTATGTGGTTACCTTAGTTACCAGCATTCTCCGTGTTTGACAATTTTTTGTATTTTTCTTATTGCGCAAAGCATTTGAGAACAAGAAAATTATGGCACTGTAATTTAAATTTTGAACGTTTTCATCGCATGGTTTGTCTCTTTGTTTTCCAGGGATTGAAAGATTTGATTGGCCTTAATCCCTTCGTTGTAAATTTCAAATGGTTTTCATATTTTGAATTGGAATGTCTCGTTGTCAATTTCATCCTTAGGAGAAATTCTACGAAGAAGACTTTTAAACAAATAGCAACCCAATTGTTTGGGCATCGCTTTTATCTTCTTCAGTAAGGACGATATGGACTTTAAATTCTGATCTTTTCTGAGCACGTCAAACTTGCTGTTTTACCGTTCTCCAGAAAACTCGACGGAAGGCCATAAAACAGGTGCGCTGTTTCCCGATTGATTGGATTTTCCCGATCGACTGAAGCACAAAGTCCATCGTCGTAAGCACATGCGCAAGTTCCCTAATAACATTTCTGCGGATTTCTTGACAGTGTAGTTATCCAAACAAATAAAAACCAGTTCTTTTGCGTTCTAGAAAATTTGTAGTTCCCTAAACTACGTTATGTAACATTGCTGAATTTTTCTATTCTGTAAAGATCATTCTATGAATAATGCAAACTTTGAGCATACACAATAATTTACAGTGAAGTAAATAACTATTAGTTTCACTATCGCAGATGGCTGGAAACAAAATTTCTTTTCGTATACCGACTACCATCGGGTTCGCAAGTTGTGTCTTGCGCATGCTTAGTTTATGAGTTCATAAGTCAGATGCTTGGAAAATGATCTTTTTCCCTCGTTGTTTTGCCAGGCCAGCCAGGCGGAAATACCAATTCCTCCAATATATTGTCGTTTTGTTTGTCCCTGATTGCTAGGAGGATGTGAAAAGAGCATAAGAACAGTTGGATTTCTTTACTTCTATTAAATATACTTGATGTATAGATTAAGTTTGTTTCATTGGATATATTCGTCGTCATTAAACTATGATTGGTTTATGATGACAAGCCAGCTTTTTTATCGACAAGCCCACACTGTCTTACAGTGCTTCATTGACCCAGAGATTGGCCAGATCAACCAGCGTCCTTCGACCTGTGGCGAGAGAAATTTCCACACTGACGTAGTATTTTACTTAGAAAATGGTCTTTGGAAATTGAGGCCGAAATATCAGTCAATAAAATGTGGAATCTTCTTGTTTTATCCTTTACAGAGGCGGATTTAGAAGATGCTTTTACAGCAGTAAGTAGAGTACTCAAAGTCATTAATTTGAATTACATTATGTATGTCGCTGGGTCTCTAAAGACCCAGCGTTATACATAATATAATTAATAATTAACAGTAATTATACACCATCGCAATGCTCTGACTAGGGCTAGATCCGCCACTGAT
>JAUCNQ010122605.1:0-10497 GCA_032352715.1 Bougainvillia muscus
TAACACTTCATCTAAGATGAAAATGAAGCGAATTGCTAAGCGAATTTGAAGCGAATTTTTGAGACGGTCCCTTAATAACAGTGTATATACGTAAAACACATTACGTAAAACACATTACAACTGGGATAAAAACCTGTTCACTGCTGTTTAGGGTTCCTCTTAAATATTTGCTTCAATTCTCTTCACAAATCGTTCGATTTTCATCTCAGAAGAAGGATCATACTCTTCTACTGAAATGAAAATTGATATCAATGAAGCGAATTTCTAAAGCGAAATTTTTGAAACGATTTCTTAGGGCTCGTCTCAAAAATTCGCTTTCATTCACTTCACAAATCATTAAGTGTTAACAAAGTGTTATTGTGTCTAAGATGAAAATTGGCAGGAATAATGCGAATTTCTAAAGCAAAATTTTGAGACGGTTGCTTACCTTCATCTAGTTCACCTTCTTCCGACGAATCAGATGACGAAGATGTCGTTTCAGATGCTACGGAACAAGATGAGTCATGCTCACTTTCTTGCTTCATGCTCTCACTATCAAAGGTTATTTCTTTAAAGTGGAATGGTTTGCCAGACGCTTTTTTTTCGTGCTGATCTCTCTTCACTTGTTGAATTGCTTTTTTATCATTGCTAGATTTTTCATCAATACTACAGCTTGATGGTTGATGTGAAGAGGAGGAGTTAGAAGGCGACACAGCAACATCTTGAGCCACAGAAGATGCCTTGATTGCTTCGCTGTTATCACTACCCAAGTCAGTTACTTGTTGAACATTTACGTTCTCTTTTTTACAAGACTTCTCACGTGGTTCAAACAGATCTTTTGTTTCACTTACTGATTTTAAATATGACAAGGGTTTACCACCAGTTACTTTTTCTATCTTACTTTTCTTTTCAGTTGGTTTATTACATGTTCTTAAGTAGCTTGATGGCTTTCCACCAGGTATTGCATAATTTGCAGGTTTACCACCAGGAACTGGTTTACCACCAGGAACTGGTTTACCACCAGGAACTGGTTTACCACCAGGAACTGGCTTACCTGCAGGAACTGTTTTCTTTGAAGATAATATAGGTGATTTTATCAAATCAGTTTTCTCATCAAGGCAAGTACTAAGAGCTGCCTCATCTACAGAGAAGCTTTTAACAGTTTGTTTCAGTCTCATTGCAGGATGCATTGGTCGACATTCGACTATATTAGTAACTTGCTTTGTGTGTGCAACTTTAAAAGAGTCTTTATGTCTATCTTTGAACCTTTTTGAGGGGTGGATAGGAATAACATCTACCGCAGCCTGGTCAATTTGATTGCTGTTAATTTTCTTGTCGATAAAATCAAAGTTTGTTTTATCATCACCATCAACTTCCATATTATCCACAGCCTGACTTTCTATGTCAGCACTAGCAACCGGCTTAATAACAGATATCCTGTCTTGTTTGCTCATTTCCTGGTCATCAAGTACTTTGGTTGTAGGTTTGGAATTCATCCCAAGAAAACTTTCGATGCTACTAAAACATGATACAACAGACTTAGGCTTTTCAATAGGTGATGTAACTATTGTTGCAACGGCATTACTTAACAGAGTTTCTGAGAATTCATTATCATTTTTTGTCTTTTCTTTCGCTTTAGCAGTACCTATCACTTCAGTACCTTCTTTATTCAGATGGGCAGATCGTTCAGGTTTTGAGATGGCACTATCCTCGCAGGAATAACTTTGTGTATTATCTCCAAAGGAAGAAAGGTTGCAAGAATGTGATGGATGTGTTGGCATATGGATGTTAATGTTAATGTTGACTGAACTATTTTGAGACACTTGAACAGCGTTACTCTGAGAGAATATTTCAGATGTTGGGTCAACTTCTCTTTTGTAACTCCCAGAGCTATCAAATATTTTGTTCTCCTCGTGATTTGAAGAAAAGGAATGTTTTTGCTTCAACGGAATTTTAGATAATGTTGGCGGGCTCACTCTTAGTACACTACCTGCTTCCGATTTATTAATAGCCATCTTACAAGAACCATTGATTTCATCCGATATAGCTCTTATGTGATGATCCATTGACAAATCAATGTCTTCTAGCTTTGGATAAACATTATTTTGCGCCTCAGTGATATGACGGTCACGATACAAATCAAAATCAGGAATTAAGCTCCTCTTTTTTAACAAGCTTTCATCTGATGTTGGCGAGTGCATTGGTACATCCCAGTTTTCTAAGTACGGTTGTGTTAAAGGGACTTTGGAGCTAATACAGTTGGTCAATTGTCCCATTCTGTTAGGTGGCTTGAACGAGGGTTTCGTGTGTGTTTGGTAACTTTGCAAAGAAAATGAAGTGACAAGGTCTTTTTCTGTTTGCTTGTTTAAGCTTACAAAGTGTGAGGTATCTCTTTCATCAAATGATGGATAATGGAGTGCTGTAGATGAATTGCTTTTACCATACAGAGGTGAGTGATTAATTGCCAAATGATTTCCAGAAAGATCTTTTAGCTGTGTCAGATGGTGACTACTTTCGCCTGGTCTTCCATTTGTTGTTTGCATCTGAATGGTATCATGTATTGGTGGGGAGAAATCTTGTCTATATCGCAGTTGTTCTTCGTGTTTCTTTAACAGTAAAGCTTCATTTTCTCTTTGTGCTTTGATGTTACTTGCAAAAAAAGCTTCCTTTTGGAAATGTTCCCTTTGCTTTAAGAAATCTCCATGATCATGATATTCCCTTTGGTGGAAAGAATGAAGTTCTTCTTTAGGTGGAACACGCATTTCATCATTACGTGTTTGGCGAGAAGAATACATGCTAAGTTCGTGATGTTGTGTTGCTAAGGTGGGATGATGTTGTGCTGTTAAGGTTGAAAGGCCCTCTTGACCCCAACGGGAAGTTCCCATGGATATCAAACCAGTTGAGAAATCATTAAAAGGGCTAGCAGGAGCTGCCCAAACATTAGAGAAACCACCAGAACCTTCTCCATTCAAATGTGTAGGAGATAGTAAACTGCCAGAATTTCCATCGAAATTAAGTTGTTGTGGATTAGATTGGATATGGTAAGGGTGATGTTCGAAGTTCCTATAGAAGTTTTGCTGATTTGCATGATACTGTGGTGATTGCACTCTATGCTGATGAACATCATATCCAGCATTGATCTGTTGACCTGAAAAAAATATATTGAACAACCATCAGACAACAACCGAGGCAGAAATATCAGCAGACTAATGATAGCAGCATTGCATATAAATCCATGGCGTTTTAAAGTAGCATCTCACATGAATCCCAACTATCATTAACACAATGTAGAAAAACACATTTCTGAGAATTGACTAAGACATATATATATATATGAAGTAATCAAAAATAGGATACAAGAAGCAAACACATGCTTAAGTAATCAAATTTGTTGAAGCTTAAGACTTTAATAATACTGGGCTATGTGGTCTCACATATACCGAGGGGGAGTCAAAGTACCACACACCCAAATAAGGTGTTAACGTCATAGTTATGTTATAAAACTTAGCACACTAGTACAACATTACAAGTCCAACATTTTGACACTGTAGTTTCAATAATGACGTCATCATGTCGGCGTTGACGTTATAATTTAACTTTCCCCCCGGAATTTCAAGGATTTTCTCAAATTAACGCCCTGGAAGGAAACAGAAGCACTGAGCACTTGAATTGACATTAACTGAGCACTTGAATTAACGGTTTGACATAAGATATGTGCAATACATTCAAAAATAACCTTACCTAGTCTTTATTGATTGATTAACAATGGTTTTGAATTAATTTTTGGAGGAAAATGATGTCTTAATATTTTCAGAGGCACCTGGGCGCTATAGGGCGCAACTATTCGCACATAAAAATAACTTGTAATTCGTAGTTCTTACCCTGGCTCTTCTTTTAAAAGACTTTGTTTATTGGCAAACGCATTCAGCTTTCACTAAATTTCAGTCTAATGCAACGGCCATTTTGATTTCTGAGAAATGATTTCATATGCATATGACATTGTAGTTGAGCGCTGAGTTAGCCAATCAACTGCGGCTCTAAGAATGTTCACATGGAACAAGCGTGAAATATAGCCTACTTGATAACCACTTCGCTGCAGCTTCTCCAAGTGAAGTGCAACGAAAGCAGTCTAGCGTCATATAAATATGACGTTGATTTTTTAAAATTCAAACAAGAATGTGAACAAGGAGGTTGATGTTTTTGGTGAGTCTTCGAGAAAAGCCGAAAGCGAAATCAAGTAATGTGAGAGAAAAAAGAAAAGTAGGTTGCCAGATTATTATGTCTAAGTTTCTTTCAAGGATATGTATGATATCTTTTTTTTGATTTTGGCCATACAATCCCTTTAGTATATTAATACTAACATGATGAAAATGGTCATACACGCTTTAACAATCCTGCATCAGTTGCTACAGGATTGTTTAAGCATGGCCGTTAAGTATACCTGCGCATTAAAGGGTTTTAATACCATTATTCTGGCTCCCTGAAACAACAAATACAGTATGAAAATGATATGTTCTTATTTTCCATGCAACCAACACTATTTAATCCTTTTTCCGAGGTGAATAAGAAATACCACGTATATTTCAAGAAACGCTCCTCTTCCTATCAGCATCATAAAAGAGAAGAGAGGATTTATTAAAGCTCTGCTACCAACAGTTAAGCTTACGTGTATATCTTGCATCACCTAGTAAGGGTCGACCAAAAACATGATTATCATTCTGCTGGTTCATTGCAGGAACCTGCACAGTCAACCAAAAGTAAATATCTTTCTCTTGACAGCAAACATTATTTAAAAAGCCTAAAACAGTAAATAATACATCTTTTTAGAGACAAATAATAATAAGCCAAAGTTAGCTCTCTGAATTACTATTAATTTTACCTTGATAAGTTTGTTTTGAGTTTTGATATGATGTTCCCTCAGGTAAAAAAATCTACCCACATTCTCTGTTGAGACACTCCTTATTGTTGCAGAATTGACAGTTGGCTGATTCTGCTGGACACCTAGCCCTGATGGAATTAGTCCTGGTAAACTAGTTGAACTAGCTGGAAAGGGTGACGAGTCAACAGCAGTAGAACAGTAGACACTAGAAAAATGACCAAAGCTACATTTTTTGCTAAACAGTACCTCTGACATAAGGATTGTATACTTCGTCATCAACCCTGGCCCAAGATAAAGAACTATCATAAGCAATTCTGAACTGCAATCAGTTAATACCTCATTAATACTGTCGGAAATAAAATAATCGTGCCATACCAGATATCTGCTGAGAATGATCGCAAATACAGGGTTATAAGCCCACCTGACAGTCTGGGGCCAGCCCGAATTTTAGTTGGACTTGTTAAAATTTAAAGTGCTGTCCCACTGGGCCTGTAGCAAAAGAGATTAACTAAATTCCTAAATCAACTAAATTACAGAAAGGCAACTACACACATGATTTTTATACTCTAAATGCTTTTGGAAATTGATTGATTCTTCGTTGCCCAACTATGGTGGCCGACAAAGTATAAAAGTATGACTAGTGTGACCCCTGAAAGCATCCATGCCCAAGTTACCACTAGGGCAGTGATCAAACCTCGCTTTATGAAACAAATCCGACATCACCATGTTGAGGGGGAAAAGTTTGGCAGTTCATTCTTGAGATTCAGGAATTCACAATTTAGCCTCCTGTACTATGCGTGAGAAATTTGGAACCACTGTGTTTGCAATACATGGTAGGCTATAGGTTCTTGTGTCTGCTGTTAAACATTTAACTCACCTCGTTGAATCTACACAAGATTACGACAGAACGAAGGAAGAGAACGAAAGAACCAGATTGAGAAAGGTTTTTCCGAATAACAAAAATGTGATTGCCACAGAGAAACGTCAAATTGACATTTCTCTTGGCAACTTGGGTATGATGGATGCCCTCCCTTATAGAGAAGCATAGTTTGGCACTTGATCCCAAGGTACTAACACAACCTTACCCAAATACAAAGATTATTAAAGAGCTTGTATGTTTCATTTGTCATCGAGATATGTCTTTCTAATGTTATAGTAAGTTTAGTGTTTATATCTTTCGATATATTTTATTTTAATCATTTGATGTTTTTTTAAAACTAGCGCCAGTCTTTTTGATTCAGGTGAGCTCTTTTTTTTTTTCTTTTTTTTTAAAAGTAGTCAGTTGCTCACTACAAGGTCATAAGGCATTACACTTAAAGAGTTGGAGGTTATATTCAGAAGTAAAGCAAGAGCGTGGAAGAGAATTCCATAGATGAGAGGTACAAGGAAAGAAGCTGTCACTGTAAAGTTTCTTGAAGCAATTAGGTGTTTGCACAGTAAACTGATGAGACCTGCATGACAGACAAGTAGAGCGGTGTAAAGTTTTCAAAGGAGGAGTAAGTGAAGAGAGTTCAGTTGAGCAACGACCATGGAAGTCTTTATAGAAAAGAGACAAAGAGGCAACATTTCGTTAATGTGCTAACGAATCCAGTTTTGAGGAGTGATCTTGTATACGATCCGACAGATTAAGACAGTCAGATGGAGCACCAGCCGAGATGTGGCAACAATACTCCATGCATGGACGAATAGTGAATTTAAAAAGATACCAAATACTCTCAGGAGATAGCTCCTTGCAGGCAAAAGAGAATCAACTTTCATAGCAGCTGGTTTGGCTATTGATTCGATGTAAGTCCGCCAAGAAAAGTCTTTGGACAGAGTTATACCAAGGAGATGGAAAGAATCACTCTCAGACAAATTTGAACCATCCATCGAGATGGGAGGTAGGATTGGTTCTCTGAAGTGGTTTATCGAAAGAAGATTCGTCATCAACGAGTTCAATGTCACCAGCTTCTTCTAACCCCATTCAGTAGCAGAACAAGATCATATTCTAGGTCAGCTGCCATCTCAACCTTGTTGAACAGTTCTGCAGATTTACCCAGACAAGAGTACAGTTTTGAGTCATAGCAAGCATACAAAGGATGTGATTAGGAAGATCATTGATGAAAAGAAGAAAACAGGTAGGGCCAAAAACAGAGGGGACCCCAGCGTTGATTTAAAAGCAAGAAGAGGATTGTTCATTAAGGACAACCTTAATTTTACGATCATGATTCTTTAAATAATAAGCATGAGTAAAGCTTCTTGTAAAATATATGCTTCTCCCTGAACAAATGTCATAAATTTCTGTGTCACCTTAATGTACTTTTCCGAATCAAAAATGAAAATTACCTAGGGACAGAAAGTTCCTGAAATACCTTGGCTATCGGGACAAAATTGTTTAACATATTGGATGTAAGTTAAAAAAACAGTTGAACATATTTTAAATTGTGAAAATCACTTAGACATGAACATCTCCAATGGAGTGCAGACTGTAAATCTTTGCTCAGAATGCTTCCAATTAACTGATTTACTGCTAACGGCAGAGCGATTCTTTGGAATTAAGACATTCTAGAGTACCAACAGCAATTTTTTTGCTTGCCCTTATATTGAGAGATTTTTCTTAGCTACTTTATTAGTGCCTTGCTAAGTGAAAACGGTACGATTTGCGATACGAATTTTGTAGACAGTCCCTAACTATGATGTCTTTGCATTGCTATATATGTTGGTCGTGTTAACCCTTGGTTAAAGATTAGGAAAGCCCATCCTAGACAATTTTATCCAGTCTATAGTGCAACATGTAGTTTAATTTTTAAAATAAGAAGCATCAGAAATATCATCTGGTAAGTGTCATTGTGCATACTTTTTCCTTATATGGACGTTTATCAAGAAACAAATTTCAGTCCTGCAAATAATGGCCAGTGATCGGCATTTGCAGCATATAATTTATTAGAGTAATACATTAATTTATAACTTCACATCAGAATCACTTTCCAACCCTATCTCGCCCTAATGTTCGGATCAAGAACACTATTTAACTTAGTTACAGCAAAGGCGGACCCAGAACACCATTTAAACTTAATAAGATCAAAGGTGGATCCAGAACATTATTTAACTTAGCCAAAGCAAAGGCTGATTCAGAACATGTTATCACCTTGGAGCAGCTTTAAAATAGAGACTCAACGTTATTAAATATTTATTCTTTCATGTATGAACGCGGTTCTCTAAAGACCATCATCATACATAAAGCTAATAGGAACTAAAGCTTGGCTCACAAGAAAAGCGATGGTCGCCTATCGCTTTACTTAGCGATAGAGCTAAAAGTTCATCGCTTATGACACAACATATCCCATAATTTCATTGTCCTATCATTCACACCTGCTGTCGCTTTTTAAAATAGACATGTTCACCTCTTCTTATCGTAAAAAGCATGTGCTACACAAACTCAAGCATTTATATTCTATCGATTTTGTCATTGCTTAAATTTTAAGCGACGAACTTAAAAGTTCATCGCTTTTGAGTTCACACTGGGCAATGAAAATCCATCGCCTGTTTAAATAACACTATAATATAAAGATCATTGCCTTCGGTGGGAACCAAGCTTAAAAGTTATCTACTTCTCCGTCGTGTTGCTCTGACTACGGCTAAACAATTTTTTTTTAAGAAAGACGTCTATTTAGTTCAATCGCAAATGATAAATATACGTTGTTCACGTTTTTAATGTTTCACAACACTAGGCCGCAATCCGTACTATAAAAAGAACTCTACATAGCAACATTTGTGATAAATATCATAGATCTAAGTGAACTCGATTGTTTCTCACGTTTTAAGGTCTTG
The DNA here is from genome assembly GCA_032352715.1 of Bougainvillia muscus. Taxonomy (NCBI): domain Eukaryota; kingdom Metazoa; phylum Cnidaria; class Hydrozoa; order Anthoathecata; family Bougainvilliidae; genus Bougainvillia; species Bougainvillia muscus. The sequence goes on from JAUCNQ010122605.1 coordinate 8,669, forward strand.
CCAGTTTGAATCAAAAAAGTTCCCTCGAAGTATAACTGCTGCTTTCTAGTAATTAGGGTTTTAAATGGACTGAATCTTGTTTATCGTGTTGTTATCGATGACTGTTTTAACAAATATTTTGATAGAAATGTTTTATTTATAACTCAATGATAGCATTTAAATAGCTTAGTCATCTGGAGAATAGTAGTACACGATGTAAATCGATAACGTGCCTAAATCGTGTAAATTATCATGTTTTTTGTTTTTTAAACGTATCGCTCAAAATAAGGTCAGTAAGTAAGTAAATAATCATTTATTAGGCGAGAGAATAATACCATGTTACAAGTATTCATTTATTTGGCGAGAGAATAATACCATGTTACAAGTGATCATTTATTTGGCGAGAGAATAATACATGTTATAAAAATAAAGGCGTATAAATAACAATAAATACTAGTAGCACAATAAGTATAAATCCTCGGAGTATGTATAAATGCCAGGAGATCCCACTATAGCATAGATAGGAGAATGAGAGACCACTTTAATATCCAAGTACTGTAATTTAAGAGACCTACAGTAAGCGGGCGAGGACAACATCAACTAAATACAAAGGACAGTTACGGACAATCACTAGAGGAAAAGGACAGAAAAAAAGGACATACAGTAGCACACACAACTACAAACAAAACAGAAAATACCATTTTAAAACCATACATACGAAATTGAGGAGATCTGTAAGAAAGTTCAGAAGACCACTATGGGTAATGAGCTACATAAGAAGGAAAAGTTATGACAGGAGATAAGAAATTCCATTGGTTTTGAACCTCTGTAAATCATATAAGACTGGAAAGCAACTGGGGGGGGGGGGAGAATTCCACAATGGTGATGTGCTTGGAAAGAAGCTGTTACTGTAATAAGTCTTTTTTACACTTTGGCAACTGGACAGTGAATGAGTGTGCAGTTTGTGAGGATCTAATAACTCGTTGGAATGTTTTGAGAGGTGGAACAAGTGGACAAAGCTCATCGGAGCAACAACCATTAAAGTACTTGTAGAAAAGAGACAAAGGGGAAATATTATGACGGTGAGAGAGAGTGTTTAGTTTAGATGAGAGTTCCTCGCCTATAACATTGCAGATTCTCTGCTGAATCCTGTCTAACAAGTGGAGACAATCTACTGGAGCTCTGGCCCAGACATGACAACAGTATTCAATGCAAGGACGAATGGTTGATTTATATAGATATAGAATGCTTTCTGGTTGAGATATTTCTTTGTGCGAATGAGAGACCCAACCTTCATGGAGGCTGATTTAGCAATGGATTCAATGTAACCTCTCCAGGAAAGGTCCTTAGAGAAAGTGATGCCTAACATACGAAAGGAACCACTATCTGGTAATTCAAGACCATTCATGGATATGGATGGAAGGAAGGGTTTGCGGTATTTGTTTAAAGAAAGCTTAAAGGTTATAAGCCATTTATTCCCCCATTTTACAACTGAGCGAAGATCGTAATTATCAATTTTCATTGAAAATGGGGTTTTAATTGTAAGAAAACAAGATTTTTTTAACTGTTACTTGTTATCAGTATATACTGTGAATTTTTAAGATTTACTTAGTAAAATATTATCTAATTAAGGATGTATTTTGGTACCCAATAGCTGGTAACTTATAGTCTTCAATGTGGTAGATGTTGGCTTTTTAGTGATCACTATCATTGTTAAGATAATCTGAACTGGATCTAACTGAGAGATATATAGTGGACAGTTCTGGCCCCAGAGCATTTCTTTACCTCAGTCATTTTATTGAATTTTATTTAAAACCTGTCTCAGAAATTTTTAACTCACTTTCAGCATT
>JAUCNQ010122616.1:0-10497 GCA_032352715.1 Bougainvillia muscus
GAGAAGCAACAAAATTTATCCACTCTGCTTTCTAAATAAAATTCACTAATTGAAGGTGTCGGTCAGAAAAAAATTAGAAATTTTTAACCAGTGAAACCATGTTTAAGACTGGTTCGTAGATTAAATTAGCAGGAAATGCTTCTATATGAGAAAACAAAAATCATTTGCCTTTATTGAGGAATATGTTATAGGACAAAATTTTCGTTTCTTTAGTCCGATTAATAGTTTTATCTGATGAATAATTTAGTCCATTTTTGAATTTTCATTTATTGAAAATTGTGATTTAGACTTAATTTTTTGTTGGACATAATTTTCGTCACCTTGCAAAAATTGTCGATTTTGTCGACAAAGTTTTGTCGGATAAGGTAATAAGTGACTTCAGAAAAACCTGCGTTAACTAATTTCCAGTATTAAGCTATGTTAGATTTTTGACTGCTAACATCAGAAAATAAGCAATTGTTAAGAGAACCTATAGAAAGAGGTGTACAGTAAAAAACTTAAAATAAATACACTTGACAACGTTAAAAGTATAATTACCATTCCACCTTGGTCCATTAATGCATTGGTGGCACCTCTTGCCAATGTAAGTTCTTGCTTATTCTTCTCCTGTAATTAAAAAAATAATTTAAGACTTGGTCTTAATATATTTCACTTCACGCAACTGCAAAATTAGATTCCTGCGCGTAAAATTTCAAAAACCTACAGCCTTTTTTTCCTAACTTAAAGGGAATAGAAAACAGTAAAAAACTTAAAATAAATAAGCTTGACAATAGTTAAAAGTATAATTACCATTCCACTTTGGTCCATTAATGCATTAGCACCTCTTGCCAATGTAAGTTCTTGGTTATTCTTCACCTGTAATTTAAACAATTACTTAAAGACTTGGTCTTTTCGCTAGAAAAAAAACATGTTTTTTAACCCAACCGTGAAATTAGATTACCACACGTAAACCCAAAATTTTTTCTATCCCAAAATTGAAAATGAAAATTACTGGATAAGAGTGACGAGCTGTGGAACCTCGCAACTATTGTACAATTACAGAATATAGGCAGAAATAATAGCTTAGATGTAGAAAACAGAAAACGAAAATAGAATTAAATGGATTATTCTTAGAGAGTCTTTGTAACCCATGCAGGGCTGAATTATAGTTAGTATGCAGGGCACAAAGCTTAGCATTCCAATGTGTCTTCTCATAGATATACGGAATATGCCAAGGTTCGTATATCTACGTTCTAACACTAGTAATCCATGTGCAGATAAATTTATGAGACTAAAGGCTAGTTAAATAGCTTTTTGATTAAAAAATCAAATCCTTTTCAGAATGTAAATGAAAATCAGAATCTCCCCAACATTTAAAGATTCACTCATATTCCTACCATTTCCAAATACGAAGAGTACAATATACCCAAATGTTTTCAGTCAACAATGTGTTATAAAATTAAATATTCTGAAAAGCTTGAGATTTGTGATAACTTTTAAAAGTCCAATAGTTCTGTCTGGAAAGTGGGCTTTGAGGCAAGAGGTTTTAGCAAGCCCCCCCCCCCCCGCATTTATGGTGTAATTAAGGGCTGGGAAAATCTGTAAAATCCACAAACCCTTTTCTAGCCTACATTTTTCTGTAAACAACATTAACCTAACCATCTTGAATACAAAATAAGATAACATAGAACAAGTGCTTACATCTTTTCCATAAAATGAACTTGAATTGCCAACATCTTTTGATAAACATTGGAGAATGGATTTGATATCTTGTATTTCTTTGTTGTTGAGATCTGGAGTTTGCTTCTGTATCCACCTTATCACCTTATCACTGTCTGGCAAAACCAATAGACTGTTCTTAATGCTAGTGGCAATCTCCTCAGCTTGTTCTTTCTTAACTACAACATTTCGATTATTCAACTGGAAACTGTCATATAGCTTCATGGCAATGGCCAAAGCGTGCCGTCGATTTGATAACAAATTGTAATGAAGAGAGGTCGTCTCCTCCCTATTCTTCATGAAGTGTTTGGCAAAGAAGGCTTCTTCAAACCCCCCTTCATTGCATGCGTAAGTTGCTACACCACAGCGAATACGGGTGCAGCTGACCCTTTTGAACTCTCCTGCTTTAAATACTTCAGCTAGTTTGAAACTAGCTGTAATAGCGGAAGTAACATTTGATTGAGACATCTTGCTCTTCTTGCCAACAGGTAAAAACACTTTCGTTGATTTGACTGCCGAAACTTTGTCTCGGAGATGGTAAAGATAAAACTTGTAATGGTCCATTATAGCATTGGATACAACCACAAACTTTTCACCATAGATAGTACTCGTCTTGTACTTTGAATTTGTTAGCACTTTGTGGCCTGGGTACTCAGCAACATCCTTGCCCTCTTTAAAATCTTTTAGACTCAAGGCTATAATGTTTGATGGCCTCAAACCATTGGTTATGCATAACGTGGTGATTAAATAATCCCGAAATTGTATAGCAAACTTTCTAGTAAAAAAGTGTTTCTGGCGTTTTTCTGGAAAAGCATACACTTTTTTATCAATGATTGTATGAACGACGAATTGCCATACTTAATGAAGTGCTCCGGGGTGAGCAGCTGCCGCACTTTGTTTTTTCTAACATCCACCTTTCTCTGCTTTACAAAAGGATTTAACTCCTTTGTAAAGTCAGAGATGGTCCTCTCTAAGTGAAGCAGGTCGTCCCTGCTCATCCCAGCAAAGATTTGCTCTCTTCTAAGAAACTGGATAAACTGAGACAGAGATGAGTAACGGGCGCATAGAGTTCCAGCTTGCACACCGTTTCTTTTCCCCATGGTTTTCATCTGGGGACGGTGATAGTAATCTCTTAACAAATGAAAATTTTTGAGAGCATTCTCTGGAAACAATTCTAATGATGATGATATTGATCTCCAGATCATCTCTACCTGCTTGCTATGTTGGGTCGCCATATCTTGGTTGACGTTGACCAGAGATTGTCTGAAGGCTGTCAACAGTTCGTTCGAATTCTTGTAAAATATTGAGAAATAGTCACTTTTGACTATTCCCCAGTTCCTTTTATCCTTTTCTGACAGTTTTTTCGCCTTTGAGGGAACATATGAGACAGACGGTGGTGCTTTTGAAACATTGGCTAGTGAATCAAGACATACTTGCCCTGACGACTTAGTGCGATAGATAAAACTATCTTCTTTGTCATCAGAGTCAAGCATTTTCTTGTTGACACAATTTTCCTCACTTTTCTTTTCTGTTCCCTTAGATTGGAATCCACTATTCCAATACTCTGCCTTTGCTTTAGCCACTAACTCACTGCGTTCATCGGAATCCATGTCCGAATGTTCTTTGTGTGTTCTAAGGTGGTGGTCAAGCCGCAAATACCACTCTCCACAATCACAACATGGAGCTGGCAATGGAACGTTATGTTTATCACTCCGACACCACAAATACAATACTCGTTGCTTGCTATGAAGCAGCCTAGCATCATGTTCATCAAATTTGTGTTGTAGAACGAGATGCCTCTTCAGTTTATCTTTGATGGTTTTGTTACACTCAGGACACTTAAATATAAAAAACCGACTTTTTCCCTCTACGGGAACAACAGCTTTTGTTGATCCCAAAACATCTCTCATCAACTTCCTTTGTGCCTTGTTTAGTTTTTTAGATTTTTTAGATTTTTTAAAGTTCTTTGTTGATTTTTCTCCACTTGACTCAATTTCTGTGGGTTGTTCTGTGGGTTGTTCCGTCTTGAAGGCATTTTCCGCTGATCGCTCAGCTTTATGGATTCGATTCGATTTCCTAGTAGGTCCCTAAAAAACAAAGCTTGCAAGTTTAAGTTACTTTAAGAGCACAAACTTTCGTGAGCACAAACTTTCGCAAATTTCGGAGGAATCGAATTTCTTCTCTGTTCTCCTATGAAATTGTAATGAAAAAGTCCAAAAACAGTTCTTCACAAATATTAGTTCAAGAAAAAGGTTGCTTCATTTAGTCATTCGCGAAAGTTTATGCCCGCAAAAAATTTCTTATTTAGTCCATTCTCGATAGTTTATGCTCACGAAATGCAAAAATTCCACGAAAGTTTGTGAGCTCACGAAAGTATGTGCCCACAAAAGGTTTGTGCTACTAAAGTAATCTTTCTAATAATATTTTATTCCGATCAAGCGCCGTTATGGTGGTACAGTATTTGTCAAATAACTATGAGTAAATTTACCCAACTCCCCGAACCATGCACTGGCCGGATCCAAATATCTGATGTAGAATAGGGGTAAAAGGACTAACACCGAGCTTTTAACACCAAAACAGCAAACGGAGCACGAAATCTCTTAGTTTTCACACCTAACTCATTTAGTGCCGCTAGCTGCTATAATTATTGATCATTGATTCATTTCTGCTACTTCTGTAGTAATCACTTACATTGTCGGCACCGAATGAGTTAACAACACCAAGTGCAGAAGGACGTGTAGTTGAAATGATTAACACCGGAAGCATAGCATTTTCCTTTTCTAGTTTTGGTCTTTAACATATATTGGTAATACAATTCAACTACTTACATTTACTTTATAGGACAGCTTGTTTGATCTTTGGGTGCATTTCTATGAATATCAAACAAAATAACATTAACAGCCAAAAAAGACAAAATATTCATTTAAAAGTTTGGCATTGACCTAGGACATTCTTAAATGGAAATAATTGGAACCTTTTCAACAATTTTTCCTTCTTGCAGAAGTATTATAAGCAACATGAAAGGTCGAAAATCTGCTTAGTATAAATAATTGGGCAGTGGGGTTTTCAATGAAACTCGCAATGAAATACATGTTACGATACCACATTTTTTGTTGATTTAGTGTTTATACAATGTTGCAGAAGAAAGATGGGAAAGCGAACATACAGGGAGAATTCAAGCACTTAAGCTCATGTGTTAATACTCACTATGGTTGTCTTCCTTTTCTTTGCCTTTCTTTTTCCAGTGGACTTTTTTCGAACAATCTGAAAGAAAGGAACAGCTAAAGCCTTTTGCCATAACCTAATTAAGTCCTGAGTTCCTTACAATTTTGCAAAAGAATGCCTCAAATGTTTCTTAATCTGCCTAGCCTCAACTGCAAAAGTCTCATAAGATTAACTTTTCCAATTTCTGTTACATAAACAATCATGTTGTTGCGAAAAAGTTATCTGAAGAGCGATCTTCTTGTACGTTCTTAACTGTCTTGAGCCTGACTAAGGTTCCCATATATATCCAGTAAATAAACAGCAATATGGGCATTTACATCTTCTTACCAGTCAAAGATATCACAGACAAAGTTCGCAAGTAAAAACAAATTAGTAGCCAATTACCAAGAGAAAGAGGATTCAAAAGGAAAAAGGTTTCACTGGGTTTGAATGCGAATATTTTGGCTGGAGTTATGCACGCATGCACTTAGAATATAGGCCAGCCTCATTTCACAGATATGTTATCATTTTATAAAGAAAACAAATTTTTTGTGGCTGTAGAAGTAGATGCCTAAGGCCGTTCATTTTTCGATACTTTAAGGGTAGAAACTTTTGGGGGAAGAAGCTTTATGGAGTTATAATTAGCTCAAAATTTATAAAGGTTTGTTTGAGCGTAATTTTGTTGAAATACCTATAATTTCTGTTCTACGACTCTGAAACTTTGCCAGAAGATGCAAATAGGATTAAAACTAAAAGCCACTAAATTTAAGATTCTAAATACCTAGAACTATCCACCACCACACAGCGGAGGACACGTTAGTAATGGAAAAGGATTAATGTATCACCTTTCTTAGGTCTTCCTCATCAGAAATTTCCGAAGTAGCAGATGAATCCAATGAGTCTGATGATGTGCTCGAGGAAAGCTTAAATTTCAGAAGAAAACATATCCAATTAACTTGAACGTTGTATTTTAAAAGGATTAAACGGAGACAGATTATTTTGTAAAGTACATTTTGTAGTGCAGCAAAAGTTACATGAATGGAAAATCCACAAATACTTAAATAATTACATTTATGCAAGCAAATATCTATGCAGATAGCACAGAAAGGACATCATTTTAAAAAGTCCATCCAAGCAGCCTTTTTGTACTAGTTAGAACATATTTGAAAACGTCGATAATTTGTTTAACATTTCGATAATATAAAAATTAACCTGTTTTTTATAGACCGTGCCCCACACTGATGCTGCTGTTGATGGTATCTTGACTGCACCAGGCACATTTCCTGATTTCGGTGTCTAAATAAAAGGCAAGAAGTTCAATGACTTTTCCACTTTTAGAAAGCTCCTTAAATTTTAAACCGTCAGATAATTGCTTAAAATCGACAACTTAAGAAAAATTTCATTTATTTCTATATTCTATTAAGTTGTTCGCAAATATTTAAAGCATCACAAAATTACGAGGATAAAATACCGCCATACAATAAATAACAAGTGGTTAATTTACAGGAATCACAAATCAACATAGTTTTAACTAACACAACATTTTTCATTAAGCGTTAATGTACACATGATTTAGCAACAAAGATTTAGCTTTCAAATAAATTACCCCTTCTACTGAGATCCGCTCTTCGCCATCAATGTTGATTGCAGAGTAATCTCTTTGGAAATGAATGTTTTCTGCTTCTAAATATAAATCAGACAAATTTTAGTAATATTGAGAATTGTTTACAAGCAGATAATCTAACATATAACATAGGGCAAGTATTTTCAAGAATACTAGAGCAAGTATTTTCAAGACAGAGAAATTAAAAAAAAAGAATATCTTACGGGAATAAATTATTTTTGCTGATGAAGACCCCCAAAACTGTGAATTTTGCAGAATTAATTTTTGCGGATTATAGATTTCGACAGACTATTTGCGGAATTTATTTTTGCAGATGGTCAATACAAATACAACAACTGCAAAATAAAGGGAAATGTTAACAAGAAAACAAGGAAAAACAGATAACTTAAGCTCTTTTTGCGAATTTACGATTTTTATTGAATTTACCTGAAGTTATTGGAAAGCTGTATTACCATTTGACTGCCGCAGGTCGCAATCTTATTTGCTGTTGTCTTATCGGCATCCACACAATCTCAGAGAATAGCATTTTTCATAGAAACTTGTCAAAATGATTTGGGAAAATTTAAATACTTACTAGAGCTACTATCTTTGTTCCTGGTAGATACTTCGTTAATTCGAGCTTTACGACCAATTACAGTGGAGAATAAACTCTACAAGATGGCAAAGAAAAGTAAGTTCAGAATCTCAACTACTTAAACCTCTAGCCGTATTTTGTTCAATAGTGGGCAGAATATACATACACAAATGTCGAAAATCATATACAATTTAAAAAAAGGATTAGTTAGTACTTAATTTTTTCAGAATCACTTAACAAACTTTCATAAGAAAAATAATTTACCTTACGAGTAGACCTTTCAGGTGTCCCTTGTACGATTTGAGTCTTCATATCCATATTGACATTGCTCATTTTTTCGAGATCAGGTTCTTCTTTGATAACCACTTTACACTATAAATATATTAATGTAATAAGGAAACCATCTCTCGCTTTGTAAATTCGCCTCATTCCTGTCATTCGAGGAAATACCGTAACCAAAAGATAATGCAAAAATTTATTTTAGCAAATTTGTTAAGTCATCAAAATGTGTATTATATGTCTGACTGAAAATCAAATCCAATAAAGTATGGAAGATTTCAGCAGCTGCTACAATAGATCTGTATGTAAATTCTGAATCTAAAAAGGTTTAAACTGTTGTAAATAAAACCCTTGCATATACACTTGAAACATCGAGTAGCAAAAAAAGTTGCAGTGTTGTAGGTACCACAGTGTTTGCGAGCAACATCAGGTTGATGCAAGACCATCTTCAACAGAAAAGGACAGATTCACTGGTATAAAAGAGACTGCATTAACTGCTAAAACGAACTTATTAATGCTGCATACCAGTTCATTAGAAGAGACGTCTCCACCGTCAAATTCACTACCATCTTCAGCAGCATCACATTTATCTCCAATGCGTTGTTCTTGAATTTGAAAAGAAATAAAATCAGTGAAGTTCATTCCAAGGTCTAATTTATAGATTCACTTCGTGTTATTTCTATGTAGATGACTACTGTGCATTGACAAACTTTTAAAATTATAAGTTATATCTCATAATCATGATCTAAGGTTGGGACATTGCCTCCCGAACACCTTGTTCTCGTGCCATAAATTTCTCATGCTTTCCGCTGCGGCTATTCGTAAGAGAATTTAATAACATAAAAAACAGGGTAGAATTTGACCTATGATCAATGTACTAACATACCGTGAGCACAACAGAAGGAAAATGGGACCGATCTGCAGCGGCCGAACATTCGAAGTCATGTCATGGTACATTCAACTGGCATTCCAAGGAATGCACATTGAAGGTAACCAGCCGACCCGTGACTTCGAAAGAAAAGTTCGTGAAGCACTGGAGATCCAGTACCACAACAGTGATCCTCAGAGTGGAGGTATCAATAAAGACGACGGTCAATACTTCGCATCATCGTTTTGGCGACCAATGTTTTCGTATTTACGAAATCAGAGGAAACCAACCCGTCAACATGATCGTTATCACCATTCATTCACAGCTTGATAACGATGGTATCCACATCCCATCGAAATATCGCAAGAACAAATTGTATAAGTAGAGTTATCTCCGTAAATATACGTTTTTTATTTATACTAACATACCCCTAAATAAAAATTCATTACTACTTACTTGTTAAGTTACTGATCCTTTCATACACCTTTTTTGCTTGATTTCTGACCTCGGACGAATCTTTATACTGCTTTATCTAAGAAATCACATATTAGCATAAGTTGTTGATGTATGTAGGTAGTCTTCTTCCTAAAAATTTTTTCCACTGTTAACTTCATTAAAGCTAAAAACTGCATAAAAGGCTGGTTGGTGGCAGTTAGGATAAGGAATAAGAGTTTTCAAACTGAGAAATTCTTCCAAATATTTGATATCAATTTTTTTTGCATTTTTCTAAAAGAAGACTGTAAACCCATGACTACTAACTTTTTCTGTTGTCATTTACTGAATCACAGTGGGCATAGGGGTCTCATTCCCTTCCTCTTTTGGCAATCTCCCACCTTTGTAAAAATAGCCATACCCAAAGCATTTTGCGCGCCTACAATTATTTGCGCCCCTGCTGCAAACACTGTACCCACAGTGTCCTAATCCCACCAGCATACCAACACAAAAAGCATTACATAGTATCTGATATGTAATTCCTCTCTGATATTGAGCTCAAGAGAAGCTTGGTTTAGTTTGGTGTTGAAAGAGAAAGGACTCAGGAAATTATAACCTCTGGGCTACTGAATTAAAGAGAATTAACGAGGCACCCCTTCCTCCCTTTTTTACAATCCCCCTTTATATCTCAAAATCGCTATCCCCCCCTACCCCTTTCCAAATTTTGGGAGGTCTCATCCCCACTTAAATAGGTTGTTGATCCACCATGTGAATATATTAATATTTATTTGATTTCCTAGCACCTCTCTTTTGTAATTTTGGTCCATCCAGATGTGATTCAAAAAACAAGCGACATATTCTTTAAATATTTGCTTCAATGAGTGAAAAACATCAATTAGCTTAAAACAGGCACACCATTAATATACACTAATAATAAGATCTTTATCGCAGAGACGTATATTCATTCATATAAACAGGAAAGTATTCAGTGTTTTGAAACACAAACATAACAGCGAAACAAAAATCCAAGGAAGGTCACTAATAGTTATTTACCTTCTTGACTTCTGTTCTCAAATCTTCCAAAACATCATACATGCTTCGGCTCATTGGAATCTTGACATTCAACATTAAGTAATAACAGTCTTGTAATGTGTTAATACACTTCTCATAATCCTAGTAGAAGAAAAAAAAATTCAATATGGATGATTTCTTAAAGTGGCAACCATAAGTATAGGACGAAACCTTCAGTCCTATCAGGCTAGAAAGCGAAAGAGTAGTTACACCAATTAAACTTTGCAGTAGATTTTGATATTTTGCTTTACTATGTTACTCCATTGTTTGAATTTCGGATCATTTACTCGGTAAATAGTTACTACATTGCTCGAAATAACTTATTATAGGTAGTACACAGTCATCTTGATCAGGAAAATTACTGCAGTCAGGAAAAAATCCTGGTGCTAATAGCTTTAGATAGTCTTAAATAAATGCCAGCTACCACAGTTGGGTGCCGAAGAAAGTTTTCCACTTTAGACATGGCGAAAGAGCCTCTAAATCACTTTCTGATCTTTAAAATATTAGCTCAAAGGGATGACAAAGGTAATATCACCGTAGCTTAACATATAACCTAAAAAAACTCACAGGCTCAAGAACTGATAGTGATTCTTTCATAGATCGGTACAACGATCTAAGCTCTTTAGATTTTTTTCTTTCTAAAAAATAGCAACTTTGTTGAAAGGACAATTTTTTTAAAATGATTTACTAAGCAGTAAAAAGTTATACTGCAGAGAAGAACATGACTAATGTCAATATTGGTGTAGA
>JAUCNQ010122627.1:0-10496 GCA_032352715.1 Bougainvillia muscus
CAGGCTTAAAGCCTGCAACAATGCTAAAAATGCACTCCACCATGCTCGATTTTTCAGAGATTTGTTACATATTTACCGAACAGATATTTTGAAGAACACATCTGGAGGGATGCTTCCGTAAAACGGATGTTGAACATCTAAACATATAGAAATGATACAGATCGTATTGTCTCAAAGATTCGCTTTAATTCGCTTCACAAATCACTTCATTTTCACCTCAGATGAAATGTTATTTTGCATACAAAATATGCACAATTTAACACTTCATCTGAGGTGAAAATTGACAGGAATGAAGCGAAGTTATTTATAAATCGAATTTTTGAGACGGTTCCCTATCGTGTAGTAGAATAAGATTCGTGGGTGGCATTTGAAGAAAGAGTTGCATTCATATTATATCTATAAAATAGAAACTATCATTGACCCTGAATGTCTTGCAAGTTGCCCTCAAGTTGCCCTCCAGTATTATAATGGAAAGGTGCAAATTTGCTGTTGAAAACCCGAATTTTCACTTAGTGTTATACATTTTAAATAAGAAAATATCGGAATCGTTTGTTCACATTATGCTTTAGGCTACGGTGTTTACACATACACAAATAGTTTCTTCCGATATGAAGGTGAATGGCAAAAAGGTGTCAAACAAGGTAAGTAATAAAGTCTAGACAAAGTATTGCATAACAATCGTCTCACAAATAATACCATTTTCATCACAGAAGAAGTATCTTTGTGCATACTTATTATTCACAAAGACACTTCTTCTTTGTGCATACTTAGTATTCACAAAGACACTTCTTCTGGATGAAATGTTTTACGAATTCTATATAGGAAATTATTCCTTAGGACACGTTTACATGGAAAATCGTTGCGGGCGAAATGAACTGGTAACTAATCACAAAAGCCATGACAGTTCATTTCGCCTATAGAAAGTCTTCATGTAAACGCGTCTTTAGACAATCATAGGTAGATACAAGGTAACAATACTAACTGCGGTAGTGTTTTGTACAAATAATAACGTGTACTCGCAGATACTGTTTGGGTGGAAGATATTTTAGATATAAACATTGCAACTAATCCTAAAATATAATAAACTCTCTGATATTTTCCGTAGTGTTGTAGCAGTATTCACATAAATAGACATGATAAATCTTATGAAATCATTCAGAAGATTTAAAGTGCATGCACTTGTTCGGAGATAAAATTGATTTGAATCTTGTAATCGTTACTTTCTATTTGTTTCTATGTATGTTTTACTTTGTCTTTTCACCTGTGGTGGAGTGTAGCTTTCCACAGCAGGTACCAGTTCCCCCTCTCATTTATTTATTTTGTAACCTGCAGGAGTGTTAAACCCCAGTGTAAATTGTATTAAGTTTCTGTACCTTGAGGTCAAGACTACTACCTAGGCTAGATTATAACAACATCACTTCACCCTACCCCACCTGACGTAATACAACATGTTTTTACTATATACAGCTTTTATGCCTTTAAGACATCGTCTTTAAGTTTACACCCTGTAAAGACTCGGATTGCTTTTTTCAGGTTATGGGCGTTTAAAAATGCGGGATGGTAGCTACTACGAAGGACTATTCAAGAATGGTGAAATCACTGGTCGTGGTGTAAGATATTGGTCAAGCAGTAAGAACTTGTATGAAGGAGATTTTCTAGATGGTGAAATGGATGGTAAAGGTATTATGAAATATGGTGATGGTGGTGTGTATGAAGGCTACTGGATTGAAAATAAACGACAAGGTATGGCACTATTTGACAGTTACAATAGTTATTACTAATTAAAGCCAACAAATATTAATTTATTAAAATTCGCAAATCCTACACTGACAGTAGAATGACGAAAGTTTGGAAATACTATATCTAAATTGGGATATAGTATTTGCTTGTTTCAGAGCAGCAGGAAGATTATTCCATAGGAGTGCTGCCCGAAACGTAATAGAGTTTTTCGTACAATCTGACTTCCTAGGAAGACATAGTTTGTGTACACAACGTAAATTTGGTGCACCTATCTTAGGGGTAAAGAATTTCCACATAAATCTCGGATTTATGCAATGTAATTACCGACCCCTAAGATAATTTTGTAACATAAATACATCAGAAAAAGTTGTATTAGCAGGCCCTTAACTGGACAATTATACGCTGTCCCTAGAATAATGACAAAGAAAGCAAAAATAAAGAAAACTAGATATTCTTAGCTCTTATTGCATAAAAATGACCTTGCGCTATATGTGGTATTTAGTTTCTGTTCTGCTATAACATTTATGCACCACATATATTGAATAAAGGAAAATAAAAACCGCACTTTCCATGAAAAGTTTTTTTTTCAAAATTCAGAACATTTTCCTACATTTTAGACTGTTTACTAACAAGTATGAATGAATATCAAGTTCAGAAACAGGCATTAATCCAAGCCATTTAAGCTTCAGCGATTCAGACGCTGCCCCTTGAATTATGATGGTAAATGTGCCCCTACAAATAATAGGAATTACCTTTTCTCCGCTGATCTGTCCTCCTATTCTTGATTACACCCTGGGGTAATTTTCTTTGACCTTTTATAATTCTTCTTTTAGGTGAAGGAGTCTTGAAGACAGATGATGGAGAATACAATGGCAATTTTTATTATAATAAATACCACGGAGAAGGGAAAATGGCTTACTCGTAAGTTCTGTTTAATACCAACTTTGGCAGTTGCCTGTTGAAGGGATGGCTTTTAATATAAAAATCAACTAGAGTTTCTGAATAATCACCACACTAGTTTGTTTTGCATATATTAAAGAAATAAATGTAAATAAACCAGGAGGATTGGTATAGACAGCTGTAAACAGCATTTATATACTTATGAAATTCTAAACAACCCTCGTAGGAATTGTCTTTAAAAATTCGCTTTTAATATTCTTTATCAATTTTCATTCAGAAGAAGTGTCTTTATGCATACTTTGTATGCCCAATGACACTTTCTCTGAGATGAAAATGAACTGATTTATGAAAAGAATTAAAGAGAATTTTTGATACAAACGCAGATAATTAATAATACTCATTTTTGTCCTTTAGAGATGGTGGCAAGTATTTGGGAGGATGGATCAATGGTATGCGACATGGGCATGGAGTAATGACTTTTGGTGATGGGTCAACATATGAAGTAAGTTATGCATGCCAACTTCGCAGTGCTTGCAAGTTTTATGCTTGACTTCTTGATATATTTGCTAAAGTTTAATATGGGAGGACCATTTTAGAGTAAAAGATAAGTGAATTTGTATCGCCAATCATACTATTTTCATCACAGAAGAAGTGTCCTTGTAATTAGGAACCGTCTCAAACATTTGCTTGATAAATTCGCTTCATTCCTGTCAATTTTCATCTCAGATGAAGTGTTATTGTGCATACAAAGTATGCAGCAATTTGTGAAGCGAATGAGACAGCTTCTTCTGAATGAGAATTCATACGAATTTTGTGGAAAGTCACTAACCATGATTACTCTTTTTTTATGCAGGGGCAATGGCGGAGCGATAAAATGAATGGTGAAGGGTCGTTACACCATTCTTCGGATATATGTTACGATGGAATGTGGTCTAATGGACGACCTCTAAGTAAGTATAGCAACCCCTGTGAAAGAGTGCTTGTTTGAATAATGGTATCTGCTATCATGATAAAAAGTATAAGTAAAATTCATTTAATAACGTTATGACTTTAACTAAGAGAATTTTGTAATCTAATCCTAATTTAATCCTTCCTCTTGAAAATTTCCTTCTGTTGTTCCTGTCTTTAAAGAGGTGGTGATCGGTCTAATCCTGATAATTATAAGCCAATTCGTTGACTTCCTATTATCAGTAAGGTTTTTTGAGTCTTTGATTAATAATACCTTGGCGAGGCATCTTGATTCGAATCACCTGTTTTCTGATTGCCAGTATGGTTTTTGTTCTGGTCGATAAACTGCTGCTCTGCTTATTGTACTCCTTGATCGTATTTTCGGGCTTTGAATGTGTCAGATGAGGCAAGAGCGATTGCTCTTGATATTTCTAATGCATTTGACAAAGTTTGGCACGCAGGACTTCTTATGAAGCTCCGGGCTTATGTTGTGACTGGTCGTATGTTCGATAAAATTTCTTCTTTTTTCATTATCGTAAAAATTAAGGTTGTCCTTGTCGAGAAATCCTGTTCTTGCTTTAAACTTTTCTGAGAGTGATTCTTTCCGTCTCCTTGGTATAACTCTGTCCAAAGGCTTTTTTTTGGCGGACTTACATTGAGTCCATAGCCAAATTAGCTGCTATGCAAATTGGTTCTCTTTTGCGTGTTGAGAGCTATCCCACCTATCCCACTCCTGAGGGCATTTTTATCTTTATCAAAGCGCTATTCGTCCGCCCATGAAGTATTATTCCCACATTTGTGCTGGCGCTCCATCCATCTTAATCTGTTGGATCGCATAAAACATCGTATTTGTAATGCGATAGGACAAGATACTATACGGTGAGTTCTTGTACCTCCCATCTATGGAATTCTCTTCCGCACTCCTGCTTTTCTTCTGAACACAACCTCCAACTCTTTTAAGTGTAATGTTCATCACTATCTTTCTTCTGTCTGAATTTTTACATAGCTCTTTGTAGTGGTCCTAGGACCTGGTAATCAGCGACTACTTTAAAAAAAAATTGAATCCTTCATCTAATTTTATTCCTTAAGTAAGCAATGTCAAGGATATTGGTCAGTGTAGGTTAAGTAGAAACAAACAAGTTGAAATGAAAGCAAAGTTTTACAACGAAATAGGTATTCTTTAACTTTTTGTTTTTTCTGCTCATAGTGGAACCTTATGCTTTAACTTTTGGTAATGATGACGAAATTCTAGAGCTTGATCAAAATGAAGTTGTGTTTGATGTTAACATTAACTGCGTCACCTCTGATGGTGATGTGACCATAGGTAAGAATTGCTTATGTCCAGGATCCCATGGCTTAGGCCCGTGATATATATAAGATTGAGTGTTAACAGCAATTGCTTATTACTCTTTTAGTTTCGGATATAGGTTTAGAACTAAATAAAATCATTGATGTTGTAAATTACCACTACCACCACTACCCACAAAGCGAATTGCTACCAACTCTAGCATGCCTAGTTAGAAGAGATGAAAATTGTTGAATGCCTTAGGAACCATCCACAAAATTCGTATGGAAATTCGTATCAATTATCATACATAAGGAGTGTTTTTGTGCATACTTAGTATGCACAAAAACACGTCTTCTGTGATGAAAATGGTTCGTATGGTGATACGAATGTTGTGGACGGTCCCTTATTAATTCAACGGTTATTTGTTACTTTAGAAAATGGTCGTTTATTAAAGCTTACTGCAGGTATCAGGTTACCTGAAAAGATAAAACAGACGTCATCAAAAGCTTCTTCTATTGGTACTCAGCCTTCAAATATAACCATTCAAACGTCACAACCTAATGCAGAACCACAAGATATTGTAGAGCGATTGGAAACGCCATTGTAAGTATAATATGAACTGCTGTAAACATAAACTGATATAAAATCCATTTCTCGTTAACAAGATTATGAACTCAATAGTGTTACCACTTTGCCATTACTGCATAAGTAAGTGCTAGAATTGAAACTAGAGAAAACGACTGTCCGCGGAATTAAAGCTCGTGTCAATTTTTATTTTGTTTTGCGATGAAACTGATATGTTTCCCTACGTCAAAAGTCTACTGCACTAAGTCTATTAAATTATGAAAGTTGTATTGATGTAACTTTCTTTTGATGGAGAACGAAATGCTGCCTTGAGTATGATAATTTATTATATTTTTTACCTTTTTTTATCATACATTAAATTCCCTTTTTTGGTATTGCATGCTACATAATGTGATCCTTTCTGAAACCTATAATGTGCAGGTCTGCAAAACGGTAACACATGCTTAGCAATCCTGCAGCATATGCGTGTATGACCATTTTAAATCAAATTAATTGTCAATTAAGTGTTAATACAAATCTTCTTCTTTCCATTCAATATTTCAGTGGATATGATGTAGAAGTTTACCCATTATCATTTCTAATTAATATTGAAGCTAACAAAACAGATGAACAAACCTTAGATGATGAAACTAATGCTGCTACTCCTACTGTATGTAGTCTTGCTTTGCATTAAAAAACGTTTTACGTAAAGGATTTTATCATGCAACCTGGCTAAAATCTGGAGTAAAACTCGAGATTTCAACAGGTTGTAAGAATAACATTACTTTTCATGCAGTGTTGTTTAGAACTCGCTTACATGAAGACTTTCTATAGGCGAAATGAACTGTCTGTCTTCTGAAGCCATGACAGTTCATTTCGCCCGCAACGACTTTCCATGTAAACGTGTCCTTACTGAGGTTTACAGTTATGCACATGTTTTCAATATCTTTTCTACAAACACAATACACGCTCGTTAAAAACACTATCAAATTTCTCATCTGTTCTTATGATATTGATTACAAACCCTAGTGTATGGCAAAGCAATGGTTTCTTTTACAGTCTCCTTTAAAAAATGCACTCCTGAATGAACTACTCATTCTCAAATAGTGTCTTTTTCAAAACGTGCTAAACTTAACAGGCTTTACGTGAAAAAGAACCGATTTTAAATTGATATTCAAGTTTAGAAGAATAAACAGCCGAATATCTATCGTTCTTTAGATTGATATTACAGAGAAGTCTGAAACAGTCATTAATGATGGGGACTTCGAAAGGCAAAATGTGGAAAGTCTTACTACAGGCAAGGTTTATTGCATTAGAGAAGGACCTATTACACGAGCCAGTTCTAACTGACTGCATTTAGGACTTAGGAATGTTTATTTAGTCTGCTCTTGTGTGCAGTTCTATTTTCACCATCTCACTGATGGAGGTTTTGCATTATCCTCTCTAAATGTAGATTACCTTCCCATCCAGATATTCGATTTTCTTAACTAATTGTTTTTGTCATGTGAATCTGTGTATACAAAACAAAGCCTTTAAAAAGACACTTTCACTTACCTCTTTAATGCCTGATGGCAACAAAATCACACACGCTTTAACAATCCTGAAGCAGCTGAAGCAGAGTGCTTCAGGATTGTTTAAGTGTGTATATGACCATTCAACAGAACTTGAAATTAAAAGGGTAAGTTAAGAAAAAAGCCATCTCTGATGGAATACGCTAAAAAATTAACCTGTATTTTTTTAATTTCGTAGTTGCAGTGGAAAACCAATTTAAAAACATGCTTATTCTTTTAGATATGGCAGCATTAAACTCTTCTACATCTATTGTGGAACCTCGGAAAACACTTTCTGGTAAAGTGGCATTCCTTCGACTGACATTATCATCTGTGCAAAATGCAAGTCCTACTCAAAGTTCTATGTCAGTTGCTATGCGAGATATCGAGAGCGGTCCAAAGTATGTATTTTTCATCCTTCTCTTCTTTTTCTTGTATAGAGCAAACTCAGGGTAAAAAAGAATACCTCGCACGCAAACTGATTTCTCTGATACAGCATTTGTATAGAAAATTGAATCAATTATCTTCGGAAGAAGATTCCATAGCTACTATGAATGTTGATGGACAGAGACAATTTTTTGATACAATTTGTGTTACGAAATAATTATTTTGTGAAAACCACTGATTTTTACATTAGAAATAAACCGAATTTTTGATACGACTCCTATTATGATGTGTTTTTTTAAGATACAGCAAAGCTACGATTTAAATTTTGTCAAACATCCTCGTTATTAAAATTATTTTTTCCATTGATATTCTATAGGAGTCGTAACAAAGGCAGACGTACAACAGATATTGATAAAGACATAAGAGAAAATAGCGGTCGAAGAAAGAAAAATGCAAAACAAGAAGAAAAAGTTAAAGAAGTGTACAACGAAAATTTTTGCAAACCAGGTTCGTCTTAATTAGGGTTCGTTTCAAAAATTCGCTTTAAAAAATTCGCTTCATTCCTGTCAATTCTCATCACAAGTTAAGTGTTATTGTGCACACTTTGTATGCATGATAACACTTCATATGAGGTGAAAATGAACCGATTTGTGAAGGGAATTTAAGCGAATTTAAGCGAATTTTTGAGACGAACCCTTAATTCGTTTGTAAAATTGTTTTATTATCATCTCAAAAGAAGTGTAATTGTGCTTACAAAGTATGTGCAAAGACGCTTATTCCGAATAAAAATGAAGCGAATTTATAAAGTCAATTTGTCAGACGGTTCCAAATTTACCCTACAAGCCGTCTAATATCATTTACCAAAAAGAATGCACGAAGATTCTTTTGTAAAGTAAAACTTTCAATAGAATACAGATATTTACAGCGTGAAGTTACGCATAACAGTCCACAATCCATACTGTACAAGCAACTTAAATTCTGCATCAGCCTTAAATTTTTGTTGAAAATCTAACATACCTTAAGGTGATAAATTTTTGCGAATTTTGCGAATTATGGGCAATTTCGCAAAATTAAGTCCACGCAAAACCTCTGGGTTCCGACAATTCGCAAAAATAATTCCACGCAAAAACTAAAAAAAATATTTATTTAACCTTTTTTTATCTTTTTTACTTTACACTATGAAAAGAGACGTAAAAAATTAATCCACGCATTTTTCTTGTAAAACCCCCATTTGCAAAAATAAATGCACGCAAAATGCGCCGAAAATTGGAGTCGCAAATATAAGTCCACGTAAACATTTATCCCCTTAAGGTATACATAATACTAGATCAGATAAAATACAAAATACATCCATGCACTTGTCATTATTATTTTTTTCATTTGTGGTTATTTTCTTAACTTCTTTACCTCCACTACACCAGTATCTAAGGGAGAGAAGTTACAGTAATCCCTCTCAAGTTATTAATCCGTCTCTGAGCTTTATAACCCTTCTGCCAACCCTATGACTCTGAAATAATTACACAACTTTAATCACATCTTTACAGTGGAACTGCAGTTTTACAATACCAGTTGCGAACAATTGCGTCTCAACTGATCGGGCGCTACCACCCCCCCCCCCCCCCCCTTTACATCACACCTTGAAAATATTCCTTAAGTTATTTCACGTTTAGGTGATTATGTGCTGATCGTGGAAGACATCACAGAAAATCCATTCCTGGGTATAAAACTCGAACCATGTTACTTACAAATCAAAATTATTACTAAAAGTAAACATTAGTTTGTTATCCTTCAACTATCGAATGGTGGATGCAAACCAACCAGGTGTTTGAAATTGCCCATCATATTTGTAGCGGTTGGTAATCATCATTGAAACAACGCAATAAGAGACGATCTCTTAATCCTTTAATGCACTGGTTTACAAAATTGCAGCGTGTATGACCATTCTCTAACACTGTACATTTTTTTAAGGGTTAAACTAATTTTTAAAATCCCAGAAATTTGATGTTATTTATTTTTGTGTAAAGAAATTTTATTTTAAAATAAAAGAAAGGTAACCCTGTTGTAGGAGATATGATCTGTGACTCAAATTTATATCTATAACTAACGAGAGTAACTAAGATATGGTAAGGGTTTGTCTTAAAAATTCGTTGTGATTGGCTTCGCAAATCGCTTCATTTTCACCTCAGATGAAGTGTTATTGTGCTTACTTCGTTTGTACAATAACACTTCATCTGAGATGAAAATAGATAGGAATGAAGCGAATTCATAAAGCAAATGTTTGAGACAAACCCTTAAGGACTTTATCAAACAACAGACATAAATTTGAAGCAACGCTAAGGATTTCTGCAGGTCGTTTGAATAGGATATTTCACTAATTGATGTGAAGCCTCTTTATTACTCTTGTAAGAATTTTTTAAGAAAGCCTTGGGTTATATGTTATACTGGTTCATCATAACTGCTTAGAGACTTGCCAAGGGCAAATAAATAAGTCCTATTTTGTGGAGTATATCGTTTTTACTGCTAAACAATAAAAGGATTGCACCGATCCGAAGTATGTGTTAGAAAGATTTAAATTTGTTTGTGAGAGAAAGTACCTTATAAAGTTGATATCTGAGTTTGTTAAAAGAATTGAAAAGATTTCTTACTTGTTCCAATGAACTGTTTGTGAACGTTTGTGACACTGCATAAATATTTTGTTATCCAATAGCAATTTTATCAATCTACTTAAGTCTAGAGTTTAACTGCAGATTTCTGCAGGTTGTATATGATAAACATTGTTAAAATACAGATCATTTTTTATGCAATATAAATATCTATTTGTAAATATTCAATCGAGTATGTTTAATATAATTTTTAATAATATAAACCTATTTATTACCAGTTGAAGTTTTAATCTAGTTTAAATTGCGGTTCTGTTTTAGTTTCCAAGATATAATTTTCCTGTATGTAGTTTTTACCCTTTTCCATACAAATCTACTTGCTTTATGCGGGTTCTGGTTGGAATAACAGTTGCATATGTGGACAATTGTAAAAAGATAACGACGGAAGCAGCCATCTGTACGTGTTCTTCAAATTATGTGTTCTATAAATATTTGAAAAATTCCTACAGAAGTGTCCTT
>JAUCNQ010122638.1:0-10496 GCA_032352715.1 Bougainvillia muscus
CCCGCCTGAAATGCTAACTTTTGTTAACTCACGTTTTTACCGATTTAACAAGAAATCAAGTGCGTGAGTTACTTACTAACGTCAGTTACCGCTGACGTAAAATATATATTTAAAAACTATATAGCACAGAATAAATGAAAGCAAAAGTAAAGTTTTGCCATTTGAAGTACTACAATCAGGCATAGCAACACTGACATGAAGGTGTGAATCAATTACACTGCAAGGGATTGCCTTGAAAACAAACATGGCATATATGAAATCGGTTTAACATTAAGATTAAGCATGGCATATATGATATATATCGGTTTTGAAAAAAAGCTCATGCAGCCTGTAAAAGCCTTAAAATTAAGTTTAAGATTTTAGAGGTCTTTTGTCAAGACATCTGTCGTCAAATTATTCAATTTTTGATAATTTTTGAATTATACCATCATTTTTGTCAAATAATAATATACCTTGCTTTTAGGTATTTAGGTCTATCTCTCTTTGGAATCAATCAAACAAATTCGTATGTGATTATAATATGGGACGCATAAATAACCGATGACGTCATAACTGACGACATTATTATTCGTAATATTACTATAATTTCTGCAATTACACCTTGCTAACTTATACTTTTATTGCCAGAGGCGATTTTCTAAGATGTAACCGTAAACAAGAGCATGTATTTGACCTTTGTTCAAGATAAGCACGAAAAAATAAAATCTGTAGATATATGATAAAACTTAATAAAAACATCGAAAAAAATGTTGTTTCCTAGTCCCCAACTTTGAGTGGAAAGTTTGGGGTGAAAGGTTTGTGGATGTACTTGTGGCTGTATTTGTGGCAACAACGGTTATTAAGGTATATACAATTCTAAAGTGAAACATAATCAAATGATTTATTTCTTTTTTATAGGATGATTGGAACGCAGTTGTATTTTTTTTGGAACCAAGTCAAGTCACTGACAAACCTCTGGTTTCCTTATTATCAACTGCTATTAATACTGGTGTTCGGAAACTATTTAGCGTTGTTGATTATTGTATGTTGATAAATGAGGTAATGTACAAGACATAGGTAAATTGGCTTACATGTACCTAATTTAATCAACGAAATTTAAGTTGATCTAAATACGTTTGATGGATATAACGATCTGATTAGGATGTATTAAATGTAGCAAAGAGTGCACCTTTAGACTTCCTTGTTTATTTACATAAAACCTAGCTATGTAATTACTAAATTTATCACAGCAATCTCAGTCCTTACATACTATGTTAGCAATAACTGGGGAACAAGATCAAGGTGATAAACTTTTATCAATGATTTTTTTTCCAACTAAGGCCTGGTAGTGGCAAATTCGCAGATAATATAATATGTATTTAGCACACGTATTTCCTTTTTGTGAATTGTCTTCAACCATTTTATTGCCGAAGGCACCTCCACGAATGTGACAAAGTCTTTGGCAAAACCCTTCGCAATTGGCGACTGCTGATACGAATTTCAAGAACTGAATCTAGTGGTCTTAGAACTGATTTATCTAATATTTAGGTAAAAGAAATTACTGCACAAAAAAGTGGTAAAGGAAAGACTACAGGCAAAGGCTTGCCTTATTCAGAAGTTTGTGATCAAGTGAAAAGTGTTTTAGATCAAGGGGAAACTTTATCATCTCTTCTTTTGGCCAAACTTGTCAAGTTTAAGTTGCTGTCCATTAAAAGTAAAGACCTTGATAGGAGACAAGAAGAAAGAAGGGTTTGTATTACTTAGCTCTTGAGAGACCAAGTGGTTTGAGTGTTTGTCCCCTTTTTAGGTTCGACCGAGCTCTGCTAGAAAGTTCAATAGTCGTATACCAATAGTTACTTTTGCAGTAAGCAATTTCGAGTCAGCGTGTTCATTGTCACCACGTGTTTGTGTTGGCACCAAGAAATATAAATAAGGCTTATCCACCGAACCCAGGCTGGTCACATTAGTTAAACATAGACATAAACTAAACAAAGTATTTCTTATTCTTATTGTTATATGCATATTGACTTCAAAAATTCAATCCTGAATGAATTGATTTATGTTTTTGCCTGCTACTATTACTATTCGATTTAATATAGTTGATAATAATACATAGTTATTTATGTAGATTTGAGGTTATTTTAATAAGGTTATGCTATTAAATGTTGTACAAAATATTTACATCAGGCTTTCTTAAACTCAATTAAGTTCTATACCATTGATCTTTCAAAAACATGAGACAAAATTTCAGAAATATCTTTGGATTTCCAACACTTCACTTTGCAGTAATAAATATAATGTAATTATTGTTTTAGTTAGCAAATAATGGCTCCAAGAAATCTGATAGTAAAATTCTAAGAGCTCCAATAAGTCCTGGGGGAAAATCACAGTCACCAGGAAAGGGCAGCAGAAAAGGTCAAAAGAAGGAAGATAAACCCCCATCACCGAAGAAAGATACCAAACTCAAACGGCGGGACGAACAGAGTGACGATTTTGAGACTCTTGGTAAGATAAAATGCAATTAAAGCGATTACAGACGATATTTGTTTTCACAGACGTATATAATTGTTGGTTTGACATTTCCCAAGTAATGGCGAGGAAGTGAACTTACTCCACAGTTATATCCTACGGGGCACAGAATCTCTGGTACTCATGTTCTCTCCATGTTTTTCTTTCAAACTCATTACGCAAGCTTTCCCTCCTCTTTCATACTATTTTATTTCAAATTATTTCAATTGTGTTTATAATCAAATAATTTATTTGTCGCCATTGTCTTCATTGTTCAAATGAAACAAATTTGAGAACTTTTGAAGAGAATTAAAGCACATCGAAAGAGAAAACAATGACACAGCTATATTAGTAGTAAAGTTGTATGTTTCCCATTTCCATCCATTTTTCTTCTAGTTTACTGTTTTGCAACAGCTAGTTTATTAGAAGTTTTCGTTTTTAATTGATGTTTATGCTGTGGTATGACCTTGTAATGGCTTGAGTCAGTTATTATGACATTTTAGCTTATGATACCAAACAGGTTTATTTTGATTTCTGAGGCTTACTGGGTCAAGTACAGCGTTTTAGTGGTTTCACATCTTCCATTTATAACGGCGCAAATATAATTAGATGAATTAGAGTCAACTAAACTTAATATAAAACTACGCTGCATAGTATGACACTGAAAAGATGTAGCCATAGCTCATTTCCAGTAGCTGCAGCAATACACTTTTTTTGGTAGATGATGAACCCGATGGCGCTGCCGATCCAATGCATTATGTCATCATCACTGGTTTTTCAGATCCAGCTTTACTAACCTGTCTATCAGATATGAAAGTCACATTGCATGCAGTGATTAAGCTTATTACTGATTACAATGAAGCAACACTAGTGCAGAAGCTCTCAACTGAAAGTGGTCAGAGTGAGAAGAGCGATGTTGTCTTGGTAAGAGTTGAGTTTAATTTTTAGTTTAATAAGGTATTTCTGAGGTTTCTTATAAATCTCATCTCTAGAAACTGTAGAGAACTACTGGTTATTTATTTATTTACCATTATTTATACAGGATGGCCCCTTCAGTGTTGAACACTGTTATCAATGTGGGTCCTGTTTCGGGTCCTGGTTCTATTTAAAGCTCCCATTTTTGAGCTACGGACAGTAGCGGGATTGATCCCACAATACGACAGAATACGGCCCCTTAGTCGGCACGGCCAGACAACCACCCAATTTTTTTTAAATATAAGAACGTAATTAAACAGTCTTAGGAAGAAATAATTCACAATTATTTTATTAATAAGTTTGTGGATTCACAAACCTGACTGGACAATGGCAACAGAACATGTACAGTTTGTCACAAACACAGCTGAAGCAGGCGGTTTGCAACTAATGTGTTATTCAATTAATGGGGTGTTGTGTATCTTTTGGTTCCCATGCCACTCATATTTCTATTTCCATCATAATTTTTGACGCTAGCCTACCTGCTATTTCTATCCTATCTGCTGGAAGGAAAACAATAAATTTGTAGTTGCAAGATCGTTTTTCTTTTAATTTTGGTGTGTTTGGTCACATTAATACCAACTAGGAACGATGTCCAGCGTTGCAGTATCATTATTATTTGAGCCCGCAGTTGCACAATACTATCAAGTCTAGTTCTAACTCACCAGTGTAAGAGCAACCAGACATATCGCATAGCTAACTTGCATTTTGATTTTAATTTTTTAGAATGAAATAACAATAGAAAAATGTGTTATGACGGTACGAGCTCTGATATCTGTGGTATTTACAATATACTTCAAACATGAAACAAAGCACTAATACTGCGTTGTCGCCTTTCTTTTATTGTTATTCTCTTCAGGATCGATATTTCATCGATTCTTCACACTGCGGGCAATGATGAAATGGGTGATCATGTTATGCGATTTTGATAGCTATGGCGATGAGTGTACAGCAGTATGGGACCAGGTGATTTGAATATGACAAGTTGAGGCCTTGCAGGGGTGAGGGTGTTAAAAGTTATACAAAATTACGAATCCTAAAAGGTTTATCCCACTAGCAACCTTTGTTGATTTGTGGTGATGCCCACAAGTTTTGTCTAAGTTAAGCCCTGGTACTGCTAACAAAATAGTTTTACACCTCTAATTCACAAATAGTTCTCAAAGTATAATATTGTCATTACCTCAATTTATCCTGGAATAAAGTTCAGCTGAGCAACAACCATGAAAGTATTTAAGATGGCATCAAGTTGTGGTCTTTTTGGCATCTCTCGTGTCGAAGTTACCCTTTTTTGTCAGATTGCTCTTAATCTTCTATATCATATTGTACAAATGTAATAGAACGGCCACAAATGCCTTATGATATATTGTACCATTTTCATCTCAGGAGAAGTGTCCTGACGAAGACAATTTTCTCCTGAGGCGAAAATAAAACGATCTTCAATATGATATTTGTAGGAGATCCCTAAAAAACATGAGATTAGCAATATCAGAGGAGATAAAGGTAAATGAATACAACTTCTCATTGAAAATCAATCAATCAGTGATCAGAAAGTGCAGAGGAATATAAATATAATTTATGATCCAGTGTTAAAGCAACAAAGATTCAATTTCAATGGTTCAACTGCAAGAGCATTATATTTTGTATCTAATACTGGTTGTGAAATAAGCTTTCTAACCGTTCTACTTTATATTAGAATGGAAAGCTATATTCTAGGTGTTACGACCCACAGTTTTCTTTTTGTATTCCTGGCACTCAGCACATTAAACATAATCAATAAGAAAGCAATTTTCCATGAAATAAACGCTTTCCCTATACAACAATATAATCGTTAATACCTTGTAAGCTCTGAAACTCCCCCACTGAGAAATAACATAACACGCCCAAATTAACAGCCAATCTTTTCATGAACAATTCACTGTTCCTAACAAATTGCTTTGTGTTATTACTGATGGTGGCGTTTAAGCTTCTGAAATTGCGAGCAGAATTTTGTATGAGCCGAGGATCTACTCTGTATAGGCAGCATTTCTTTACATCACTGACAGCGCTGCATTTAACAGCGCTGTATATAACATCGATTGGGCACTGCTTTTCAGCACTTGAGTGAATCTTGACTGCTGCTAAAACTGCGCTGTTCTGTTGTATTCTACAGCACAACCCCGATGTGTTACTGATGTCTTAGGCAGTGCTATAAAAGTGCAGTGGCCTCTTTCCGCTTAAGATGACACATATATATATACATAACCATAACAAGATCCTCAACTGGAGTGGCATATTTTCCTGCTTTGGAAAACAGTATGGCATCTCAATAATGCAAGCGCTCACAACAGACACATAAAACGGACCTTCTCTAATTTTCTGTCTGAATTTCTTGTCCCTGAGCGATTAGGTACTTTACTAAAATCCAGACTATTTATCCGTTTCAGCTGAGATTCTCTTGTTACGACCTGTTTGCTCGTAATTTTTATTGTCTCATGTCATGATGACCTAGAACTTTTTTCAGCATTTTTTCAGCATTTTTGTCAGTCTCTTTTATTTCATAATTCTTTGTGGTATTTTTTATCGTTTCACCTAGCAAATTTGTCAGTTTCTTTTATTTTGTAGTACTTGGTATTTTTTATTGACTCACGTCACAAAGACCTAGCATTTCTGTCATTTTTTTCGAAAAGTTTCGGTGTATTTTTGATCTGCTCCCGATACAATGCTACAGCACTTTTGAAGTCTTTTCTTTTTTCATGTTTTAGTGTAATTTTTAATGGCTCTATGAATGCGTTGTGTTGTTTAACTGCAAGAGCTAAATCAGAGAAAACCTAGCAAATTTGTCAGTTTCTTTTATTTTGTAGTACTTGGTATTTTTTATTGACTCACGTCACAAAGACCTAGCATTTTTGTCATTTTTTTCGAAAAGTTTCGGTGTATTTTTTATCTGCTCCCGATACAATGCTACAGCACTTTTGAAGTCTTTTCTTTTGTCATTTTTTAGTGTACTTTTTAATGGCTCTATGAATGCCTTGTGTTGTTTAACTGCAAGAGCTAAATCAGAGAAAACCCTCTGCAGGGTAGAATTAGCATTGAAATGAGCTTTCTAGGAATTTAAGTTCAACAGATTGTATTTCCAGAAGCAGCCAATGGTAGGTATTCGTCAAAAAAGGCGTTTGTGAAATTGCATGTGTTCGTCAATTTTACAGAAAATAATTCTCCTTCGAAACTGATCTGTTCGTCATAAAATTATAATTTTGTCTATGAAATCAGATGTGTTCGTCACTTCCATAGTTTCACCAGCTGGAAAAGTAGATGTATTCGTCATTCTTCTAGGATAATGACCTGTTCGTCAAAAAAAGGTGGTCATGAATTTCCTAGGAAAATGTGAGCTGTTCGTCAAAAAAAGATCGATCTCCAAGGAAAATGAGCTGTTTGTCAAAAAAACATCGATCTCCTAGGAAACAAGCTGTTCGCCAATAATATCGATCTCCTAAGAATGACGTGTTCGTCAAGAAAAAAATCAATCTCCTAGGAAAATGGTCTGTTCGTCCAAAAAAAATTAATGCTCCTGTCAATTTGATCTGTTCAGCAAAATATGCAGAACAGATATGACTGTAGAGAAAAACATTGCTCCTAGCAAAGAACACCTATTTTGACGAACACCTCTCGTTGGCTGCTTCTTTATTTGGCATTGTAATTTTTCATCTGAGTTTGCAATAGGAAGTAAACAGAGGTCAATATTTTGGATATTGCCCGAATAAATAAGTTTGGGATTATTACATAGGGATTATTACCTGGATAAAACAAATTTTTTTTAACAACAATTTATTCGTTTTAAAAACTGGTCACAACAGATAGTCTTTTTAATGCTGTTTTTGTTGGTTGACATTGTTCGCTGACTGCGATGTTCGATAAAAATAGTGTGTGCGGAACATCTGAGAGATTGGGTTGCTACTGATGACCATTATTTGGGCCTCGTATGTTGGTGAATCCGCTCATTCTCTGATGCATAAGCCAGTCTAGCAATTGGATCCGAAACTGAACTGCTTATGTATCGCTGAAATGTTGACAATTTCATTTTTCATTTAAGTTTTTTATTGTTTGTCGAACCATGTTAGAACAATTATTGAAAGTAGTGGTTGGTAGCGCTCCACTGGTTTGTATGAAGTGTGTTGGTGGAGCCTCGCATAAGTACCTGATAAGTTGTATTTCTCAAGTAGTGTTTCCGTTTTTCCTTGGAAAGGAAAACAAGTGAATGTACAGAAGTGTGATGAGTGAGTGTGGAGGGACTGATTCAGTGTGTGCGTGTCTGTTGTCACATTTCGATTAAGATTTAAGAGACTGGGTTTCTACTGATGACCGTTATTGGACCTCTTCTGTAGGTGAATCCGATACATAAGCCAGTCTAGCAATAGGATTCGAAAATGAACTGCTTATGTATCACTGAGATGTTGACCATTTGCGTTTTTTCTTTTTCATATTTTATTTATTGTTTGTCGATACCTTGTTAGTTTATGTAAGAACAACTATTGAAAGTAGTGGTTGGTAGCGCTCCACTGGTTTGTATGAAGTGTGTTGGTAGCGCCTCACACAAGTGCCTGATAAGTGGCATGTCACAGGTAGTGTTTTGTGTTTCTTACATGGAAAGATTCATTCTTATTTGATTTTGTCGCGAACTATTAGAATTGTATTATTCGCTGGTTTGTGGAGTTTATCCACTTGATAGTTTGATATGCTGGTTCTGTTATTTCGTAGTGTTGATTGAGTAAAACTTAGTATAAGTCTTCATTAGTATATCTGCATTACTTATTTAAGATGTGTGTGAGAGAGTGAGTGCATTTCTTGTGTAGGTAATAGAGGTAAGATCTTCAACAGAAACACCTTATGCTTTCTTTAGTAGGCAAAACTACTAAACACACTGAAAGTTTTAAAGGTGCTCCGCGAAAACCATGAGAAGTGCCTTGAACTTGAGCACCCTGAGTGTTCCAAGGACACCATCAATGATGCTACGCTAGCGCTCTTGAAGGTTCCAGGGAATTTCTGGCACCCTCAAATTCCACGATAGTAATTTAACTCCCCTAACTCACCTAACTAGCCCCTTTAAGGGTATCATAGACCTGAACATCCTGTATTTAGCACCTTAAAGGTTTTGCAGCTAGCGTTCAATGATTTTTGAATATCGCCGTGCGTTCAAATGATTTTTGAATATCGCTGTGCGTTCAGAGATTAGCATGCTTTATTGTGCACTCAAAGATTTTAAAATTTGTGCGTTCCAAAGAAAAGTAAGTAGTATGTAGTAGGCATACAATAGTAGGCAAGTGCCAACGAAGAAGTGTAAAACCATCATTATTTAATTACTAACTGGCCGGTCAAGATGATCAGCATTTAAGAAATTCCGGCAGTCAATGACGGTTGACCCGCCGTTATTTTGAGCGCTGTACTGATACACGGTACCATTTAATGTTTGGAATAGGGTGGCACGGCTGCACCATTATGAGTGTCCTGCCAAAAGTCCATATATTTTCCATTCTTCTGAGAATCTAAGCACCCTAATGGTTCAGTTCGGGCACCTTAGAGGGTGTCGTTGGTTAACACCCACAAAGATGCTGTATTAACACCCTGACGGGTGTGCCCATGTGGACTTTGCGGGCACTATTTATGGTTTCAGTATAGCACCTTTATGACTTTCAGTGCATATAACTTCTATCCATCAAGGCAAGGATATCAATGACTTTGGTCTTGTTAACTTTAAATAATACTCCTTGGCTGATTCTTTGGAGGATTGCTCAGAGACATGGCTATGGTACAATTGTTAATGTTCACTCCTTAAAAACAGATTATTTGTTGAGATCACAATGAATCATTTGGATAAGAATGTTAGCGGATAATTTGATAGAACGTGGAAAGAAATCTTGCAAGAAATTGTTTTTGGTGAGAAAAGGAAGCCACATTATAATTATTCAAGCTTAATAAACTTTTTATGCTCGTTTGATGGACATGAAGTGGATTAGCATTCTTGCGAGAGAGGTTACTTGATGGATGTTTTTCTGGCACGCAGAAAGGATGATTCAGCGGGCTATACTGTAAAATATCAACCTACATGACGTCAATAAATACCGGGATAAACCAATCGCAATGCACGAATTAGTTTATATTGCTTATTGACCACGCATCCAGGTAATAATATCATTTATTGTCCCATTGCATTTCGGATATGCGGACGAAATAGAAAATAATGAGCCTTACTCCATAAAATAGTTATTGAGTAGCCAGCTGTCAAAAACAATATCCCGTCACCTTTCTCTCTATTATGAAATAGTGTATTCAGAAATCGGTAATTATTTAATTCAGTCAAAAAATTAGTAGCATTGTCCAGCAGGTTTAGGTGATATAGGAACCACTTGAAACTTTTTTGAGAAGGAAATTCAATAACTGAAAGAGTTGACCAACACATTTATCAATTATTTTTTATATCCTTCAAAAATATTATAAGTCGTTTGCTCTCCACAGTGCTATTCGGCTAACAGTATTGATACATATCACAAAGAGTTTCATGCATGTGCACTGAACGCCAGCAGTAAGAGCCAAATTTTATATCTCCTCTATGAGTAGAGGCTTTGATTTTTAATGATATTGTTAGTGTTTGGACTCCACCATTAAAGTAGTGATAGATTAAGACAGGCCATCATAAAAATTCAAAGTCATTGCCGTAATAAGTGTCACCAATCCCATGACTTTTCACATGTATATGCTTGACGACTGACCTCCTATTTTTCTTTCCCAAAAGAACTGACACATGTCTAAATTTCGACTTAGATCATGCCTCATCACCTAGATATTGCATCTTTTTACCTCGTCCACCATGAAAGGCACCAATTATGGTTTTGTTGTAAAGCCAGAAAATAGTAAACTTATACTTCTTCATATTCTCAGAACTCTCTCTTGGGAAACTTAGCTTTATTCCCAAGACTGTTCTACCAAACGTTTTGACAGTTAGATACATTTTAAACAACGTTTGTCTAGTGATGTTATGGTTAGTTAGAATAGGCTATTCAGCC
>JAUCNQ010122649.1:0-10496 GCA_032352715.1 Bougainvillia muscus
TCTGTGTATTATGAATTATATATGTTATGTTTCTAGCTAGAATAAACTAGCTTTTATTCATTTATTTATTTATTCATGCAGTTTTTAGTTGTTTTTTTATATTCGGTATTTATAGACGCTTATCCTGTGGCTTTGTACATGTAAATGTTATTTTACGGAATTGAAATAAAGTTGATAATAAGTACTGTAGGAAAACGGAGAATTCTACAGTCGAATCATGCATTTTCTTATGGTATAATTTTCCCGTTTCCTATTGCTTTACTAATTTCTTATTTTTTGTAATGGAAACCCTTGCTTGCTCGTCAATAATAAGATTGAATAATGTGATTTATAAAAACTATCATTAAATGTACTGACTATTTTATTTAGATTTTCAAAACAATAGACCCTTCAAAGAAAATGGAAATGTCTGATTAAACTAAACATAATAGAAAACACATGAAGCTTTCACAAAAAAAAGTTATCACCTGGTCTGTAATATACGTTAGTTGTTGTTCCACGCATGCTTTTATGTAAATTTTGACAACGTAAAATTATTTCATATTCCCTTCATAAAATGGTTTTAATATACAGTACCTGTGACTAGAAAATTATATATAGCTTGTTAATTGAACATCATTAGGTTGAACAATTTTCATTTTTCAATTTAACAATTTACAAGTGATCAATACAAGAAAAAACTTGATTTAATTCAATTTCCCTACATACCTTAGCACGACTAGGATCAATAATGAATCGAATCTTTGCCAAATGAAGGTCGCATAATATTCATGGGTGAAATTCCTTTTCCTTTTGCAGTTTATTTTATCCAGGCTGAAGGTATGGTAGCGTACATGTATCAGTTATGTAACTTTTGAATTCATGAAAATTGATATTTTTAGATATAGATTTGTATTATTAATTAAACAATATAAGATGGAATTCCCCAAGCTGAAATTATCTCGATCATGCGCTTTATCCTTATCGAATGATCCATCTTATGTTTTACATTTTGCAAGGCAAAAAGGAAGGTAGGTATTTTTGTCTAGATGATATATACAGTTTTTAGACCTAACAGTGCTATGCAAACTCAAAGGTACACATATCTTCTGAGATTCGTAACACATTTCTGTTAGTATTGGTCTCAACATTTTGTTTCATAAATTCGTCTCATTTGTACTATTACGGAAGCAGCCAGTGGTATCTGTTTGTCAAAAAATGTGATCGTTCCATTTCCCAGAAAATAATTCTCCTGTAAAGAAGTTGATCTGTTCGTTCGTCACAGAATTATAATTTTTTCTATCAATTCAGATGTCTTCGTCACTTCCTAGTTCCGCCAGCTGGGAAAACTAGATGTGTTCGCCAAAAAAGGTAGGAAGGTGATATGTTCGTCAAAAAATATCGATCTCCTAAGAAAATGATTTGTTTTGGCAACAATTTTCCTGTCAATTTGATCTATGATGAGTGTGAAGGAAAACATCTCTCCTAAGCAATGAAGAACACGTATTTTGACAAACACATCTGTTTGGCTGCTTGCTATATTCACCAGGAAATGTATCCTTGTGCATGCTTCGTAAAGAAAAAATTGCCCATATTATTCTTTAGAGAAGCTGAAGAAAACGAATTGTTTGCAGCTGCAGGTATTTTGTTTATAAATTGAAGTTATTATGCAAAACCCTATGAATTTGCATTCAGAAAAGGTGATGATCAGAGATGAAATGCCCAATGACAGTCCCTTATGGTTTTAGTTTTTGTATGTATTCTTGCATTACTCTATTTATATTTATTTTTTCAACTAAGGGTTCGTCTCGCTTCACAAATCACTTCAATTTCACCTCAGATGGAGTATTATTGTGCATACAAAGTATAATGGACGCAAATTTTCTATGTGAGCATCAGTGGTAATTATTCTGCATGAAAATATTTTTTTATTGTAATGAATATTATTGTTATATATAATAAATATTAACCCCAAATATCTTTATTCAGACATATTATATATAGTCAGAAGATTGTTTTCACTGTGGAGCACTTTAAAAATATAAATATATAAATAATAGTATATTTAAACATTTCTTTAGTATCTGAATGTAATGCGATAAAATTATACAGTAAAGACACTTTTTGCAGTAAAGGAACATTAACTGGTAAGTCTTCAATCCCAAAAGAGGACCCATTCCCCAGTGGGCAAAATTTTAAAATTGATCGTAAAGACGTCTATTAGACGTCAATTTTGGTTGTGTGCCGGCTGGTTCCTGACCTATTTAAGGTGTTGACAATCGGACGCTACCTGTTAAATAATGATGAAGAAGTTCTTAAAGAAAACTAGGTATTTTTAGGACTTTTGCATAAAATTTAAGGCTAATGATCATCTGTCAACTATAAAAATTCAGTTAGCATTACAGTGGCGGATCCAGCCCTAGTTAGAACAGCACGATGAAGAACTAAACGTTTAATTCTTAATAGTTTTTGTATGATAATGAGTCTTTAAAGACCCATTATCATACAAAAGCAATTAAAAATTAAGTCTTTAAAGACCCATTATCATACAAAAGCAATTAAAAATTAATGACTTTGAGCTGGCAGTCAATCTCCATTCTATTGCTTTGACTAGGTAAAAGCATGTTCTGAGTCCGCCCATGCATTAGTCTCCATAGCGTTGCTCTGACATTGTTGGGTGTTATATTACTTTATATTTTGCCCACAATCCGCAAATGAAGTACCACTTTATTGAAATTCCCATAGTCAACTAATCAGACACCTCCTTATTTTAGATTAGATCAGTTCTTTTTTATTGTAGTGACTAATAGTTCTTTTCAAAGAAAATTCTGTAGACGGTACCACTTTGTTGATATTTTAGGACATACTTCTACTATTACATCCATTAAATTTGATATTCTTCATCCAAATATTATTTGGTCCACTTCTTTAGATGGAACTCTTAGGTAAGTTCTCATAGAAAATATACAGTCTGTAAGCCTAATATTATCAGGAAAACCTCTGTTGATAACATAAGGTTCACAGAGTATATCTTCAAAGAATTTGCAGCACAATTATTTTTATTGGGTGGGGGATATATTAATCTTGATAAATGGCTGAGAGAAAGGGATGCTTGTATACTTCATTCTTGAAATCATGCCTATTTGCGAAAGGTTAATCCTTACAGTACACTAAGGAGTGTACCGTAAAGATTAACCTTTCGCAGTTAGAAATTTGACGAATTGCTATACAAATTTTGCTGCCTGTCCTTTAATGTTTTCTAATCATGAATAGAAAGAGCCATGACAGTCGACAAAATCTTTGTTTTTCATATAACCATTCAGTCAGAACGAATTGCAAAATATGTACAAAAGCACTTATTCCAAAAAAATATTTCATGAAATGCTTATGATTTTATTATATTATTCTGAAAATTTATTTTAGGTACTGGGATGCAGAGAAACCAGAACAAGCTGGAATCATAGTTTGTATGCTGACTGTCTTCTACTGATTATTTTATTGAACTCTTGTCAATCATATTTTTGATTACTTTATGATTCAATTCGTACTATTTCCATCATTCCCATACGAATTTTGTGGATGGCCCCTTAGGGTATCACATAAAACATTTGTTTCAATTTGTTTCACAAATCGTTTCAGTTTCATCTTAAATGAAGTGTCAATGTGCATAATGAATGAAGAAAATGTTTAAAGGAAATTTTCATACATAAGGGGTGTATTTGTACGTGCTAAGTATGCATAAAAACGCTTCTTCTGTGATGAAAGTGGTTCGTATAACGATAAAAATTTTGTGGAAGGTCTGTTAAAATGATTGATGGATTATGCAGCCGTTTATAACGTTTATAACGCACATCATAGTATAATACTTTGACTTTAAATTCCTTGTTTAATTAAAAGTATGTTGCTCTTTTTTATTATATGGATTGGTTGTGATTTCATTGCTATTACTTTGTAATTGGGTTCATTCAATTTCAGCCTCACTTGAAAACATTGGCTACCTCTCTATGGATATATCAGCAGATGGTGCAATTTTGGCAGCTGGTACAGAGAAACAGGAGGCTAAGGAAGATGAGTTGATAGAACCAGTTGTTATGGTGGAATTTTGGTATTCATATTTGTAGAGATTAGTTCAGTAATTTGTTTAGGAATTGTTTAATTTTAACTCTGGACTCACTAATACCTTATTAATGCCAGCCAACACATTTTAGAAGAATTGATTATATTTTGCTCACAATTAACAATACGTAAAGTTATAAGAGTTGAATAAACCTATGTATATATTTATACAAATATGTCTTTTTGTTTAGCATTCCAGTCAGAATACCTATTAGATTATAATATAATTTTTTTACGTTTTCCCCCCTCCAGTAAGCTATTTATACCTCTTTTTTTCTTTACTTCTTGGGGAATGGCAACTTAAACATATTTTCTCAGAAATTATCTAGAACTAATGAGCCATTCTTTCTAACCTCGGGATTCCCTTAGAGGATCTATTTCAATCGTGTTCTTTCAGATAGAACTTGGGTGTAATAAGTGAACTAGATTGAACTATTCTCAGGATAAGTTTTTATTTTTCAAGCAAATATATTTCACTTTTCTTATCCTTTATATTTTTCACAGGGATATAAGGAAAGTTCCCGATAATGCACCTAAACAATTGGCAACGTTTGAAGATATCCATTCTGATGATGTAACGAAGGTAAATTAAAGTTCTTTCAACATATATACCTCATTTGTAAGGGGCCGTCCATATTACTTGTATGGAAATTCGTATCAATTTATATACAGAAGGCGTGTCTTTGTGCATACTTAGTATGCACAAAGACACTTCACTTGTGATGACAATGGTACAATTTCTGATACGAATTTTGTGGAATTTTGTATACTTAGCATGTACAAAGACACTTCTTCTGTGATGACAATAGTAAGTTTGCGATACGAATTTAGGTCACTAACTAAGTGTGTGTGAAGTAAACAATAAAAATAATTGGCTAGATGTAGATACGATTTCAGGAACGATAAGAAGTACTGTCATAATAAAGATTTTTACTGGGCTTTTTGCCTTTATTGTTTAGATTTTGTTTCATCCTACAAATTCAAAGTTAGTTGCAACTGGTTCCACGGTATGAGATCGTTGGTATACATTATACCATATTTAATACTAAAAATTGCGACAACATCAAGGTTCAAAATAATTTCAAATCAAACCAAAAGTATTAAGTAGACTGTACTTTCAGTCACCTGATTGTAGTCGGGGGTATATTAAGGAGGGAGATGACATTTCCCGCCAAATCTTTAGATAGGGAGGGGGGTGTTAATAAATGGGAGTAGGTCGATTTCCCTCTAAATCGCTTAATTAGAGGAGGGGGGGAATAGTTAGGGGGGCGGCATTCATAAAAATCAGAGTCTTGTATTGTAAAACATGTACATATATAGACTTCCTAGTTCGAAAAGATTTTATTTCTTGCATAAAGCACTTAATATTTTCTTTCTTCTAGCTCCCCCGCGGTGTAACTTACTAAAACACCCTTTCCAAGTATCTCATCTGGATAATTAGAGGGGGTTCTAATAACTGGGGATAGGTGGATTTTAGGAGAAATCCGTAATATGGTAAAATTTTACAAAATTTGGTGTTGTTCCCCCCCCTACAATTAGGTGACCGAGAGTAGGTCATGAAAAATCATTCAACTTAGTGAACCTAAATAGAATTAATTTTCGCTCTAAAAGTGACCTATCTGCAAAATATAATTCCGTTTTTTTCCCCAAAAATATTTTTATTATTCTTAACTCTTCTGCACCTTATAATATACTTTACAGTCAAAAATTGATATTAACCCTATTGAAACAAGGAAACAGATGAGTGGCTTTTAAAACCACCATAAGTGAGAAAAAGTAACTCAATTAATTCCCTTCAGGTACAATCTTTAGCCCTGCTAACCTTGGTAATGATAGGACCTCAATTCTCTTGAAACTCTGTCATAAGTGCTTCTCTGAATTAGTTATTTTAAAGCCAGGGCAGGATCTTGTATGTAGTTCTACTCATGACTCTTCTGATAGCCCTCCAAGATTTATGAATGTTTTATGTTGCCCTCAAAAACAAAAGATTTGCTTCAGGAATTAGTTTCATTGTGATAAGAGTGTGCAATCATGAGTAACACTTTTATAAGATTAGAGCAAAAATATTTCTGTTTTTTTTTTATTTAGGATGGATTGATTGCTGTATTAGACTTAACAACATTCGATGTAGATGATGCGCTGATACAAACACTGAATACTGAATCTTCTGTGGTATGATTAATGAATCCCTTATCTGTTTTATTGCTTTTAGGAACCGTCCATAGAATTGTATTGAAATTCGTATGCACACTTCTTCTAAAATGAAAATGGTATGAGTTGTGATATGAATTTTGTGGATGGTTCAAGATGGTGTTCAACAAACTTTGTAACTACTTAGCGGTGAAATACGCTTGACAAATTGAAAGAGTTTTGGTTACTCATAATGTATAACGTTAGAATTATTACTTGATAATTTTGTAGAAGTTTAATTATGTTATTTTTTCTACATCTGACTACATCTCCAACATGACCTTGAATTTATTTTTAGCTCTGCACAGGTTGACACAAGACGGTAATGGTGTTGCCACATAATTTTCGTTTTGAAAACGATACTCCGCCACCCGAAGCATCTTGTGGCTTAATAAAACAATTTACTTTTTTATCGTAATCAGTCCGAGCACCACGATGGAGAACTTGAAGTTTTATCTTAATAGCTTAATGTATGTTGATAGAGGTCTAACTTGGAGGATGTTACATAGTATTCTTCGATCACAACTTACGCACCGTTTTACGTCTACATACATATACGTACGGAACCGATGCACTTATAGAGATATGTACCTGCCGCTCACAGCACATAGGTGTACTCGGTTTAATGAAGAAGAAGAAGAGGTCGAAGCAACACATTCGTCCTTTCTTCCCTTCTCCTTTATCCCCCGATATCCAACGATTACTCTATCTCTCCATATTACAGAGGAGAAGTTAATGTTCTAATACTTTTTTGTACTTACTGTATCTTCAGCTTTGGGAACTGTCTCAAAAGTTTGTCTTAAAAACACCATTTCTTCTTATTAAATCCGATTAGATATCCAATATTGAACTATGTGTCATGTTTTTTTATAGAATACGATGGGATATTTTGGACCTTCATATGAATTTCTTTATACACTTACCCATATTGAAACATTACAGTTATGGAAGTATCAGGAGGTAGGAAACTCTCTTATGTAAGCAAAGGACCATCTACAGCACAAGCATCACCAATTGCACCATTTTCATAACAGAAGAAGTGTCTTTGTGGATACTAGGTATGCACAAAGACACTTCTTCTGTTATGAAAATTGAGCGATTGAAAGTCTTGCTTTGTAAATGCGCTAGATTACTAGATAATTTTTATTCAGAAGAGATGAAACTGAAACGATTCGCGAAATAAAATAAATAGTTTTTTAGACTAGCTCCAGGGGAAACTCTATTCTTTGTGTAATATTTGTTTATCCTGTATGTTTCTATGCCCGTTGTATACTGCTTCCAGATAATTTTTAACCCTTAAGTGTATGCCCTATCATTATGGAAACTATCAAAACACTTAGGTCGTTAGACGATGCATTTGATAGAACATTTTCAGGTTTAACAATGGGATAAATTGAACTTTGGATTCTCTGGTAAATGATAGATACGAAAAATTGATTTCGGTTTGATTGCAATATGTGTTTCAGAGATCGTCTCCAAAATTCGAATTCGTATTAATTTTCATTCAGAATAAGTATTGTGAATACTTATAGGGAGAGCTGTTATCAAAACTGACAGATGTGAGAATGAAAGCTCCTGTAAGTATTATTCAATTATTCGTAAGACTTTTTTTGGAGGTTTATCCTCAATTTCTTTTGGAATGAAATAATACACCCTGGAATCGACTGACTTCTGACAGCATGTAATCTATATTACTTGAACATGCTAGATCTCCCTTTATAGATTAAACCAGGAAAGCAATGATTATCGAAATCTGATTAAACTATGATTGTACTTAAAAAATTGCTGCATAGAGACACTATTCCAGATCTTTTAAGGGTCCAAAAACTGGATAATGATAGAAAATGAATAATGGCAAAGAAATTTCCCCTTTCATGTAAAAAAATTCTTAAAATACCTAGTTTTCTTTGAACACTAGGTATTTTTAGGGCTTTTTTTTACAAAAATTGACCTTATTCAACTAATCGGACGCTGCCCTTTTATTCTAGATTAAGCCCTGGCGTATATTTTCAGTCGTAACTATACCAATAAAAATGTCAACTGTTGTGTTTTTTTAGAAATCGAATCCAATTGATTACGTCGTCGATTGTATTTACCACGATAAATCTCAAAGGTTGTTTCTTATTGGTGGTACTCACAGGTAACAACAATATCTTCTTTTGTTGGTCATTTGTCCAAATAATAAAAGAATGTTTTCTTACGTTTCTTCTTTAACCATTTTAGACGATGAGATAAGGTGACCGAGAGTTCCCATGTTTGATGAAGTCGCAATTCTTGGTTTTCTACCTTCATAGGCATGAGTGCATTGGGGAATGGCTGTATAGCAAGGTTGTATCCTCAGGGGCTCTATACGGGATCTAAAAGGGCACAAATTGGGCCCTACAGTCACCCAAAGTTTTATCTCCGAAAATACCATAAAACTTAATACTCTAAGTTGCCTAATAAACGGAGGGGGCAAAATAAACGGGGGGGGCGGGGATTTTTTGAAAATCTAATAAACGGGGGGCGGGCAAAATAAACGGGGGGTTGGGAAATCTTGAATGTGGTTATATCAGTATTTAGCACATAATTAGTGCTTCCTTGTAATAACAGTCGATGTGAATTACAAAGTATCATGAACTCAGAAGGTTTTATATACTTAACTGCTTGGTAGTATGTATACTTGCACAAATATATATTGTTATTGGTAAAAGCATCAAAAATACCCAAGACCCAAGACATGTCAAGTTTGTAAACTCCAAAAATTAATAAACGGGGGAGAGGTCCTAATAAGCATAGGGGGGGGGGGGGGCGTCTATTAGGCAAATTAGAGTAGCAATGGATAGAACCTTAAAAATGGAACAAAAAAAACAAAAAGACCCCTACTTAAAAATGCATCTGTGACGAGTTATGGCCAATTTAAATTTACCTCTTTCCTAGGGCACCGGAATTAACCAAAATTCGGTCTCGAAAAATACCATAAAACTTATTATCTGTGAATTTTGGGTGACCATGAGCCCCTGTTTCCCGTAAAGAGCCCCCGATGAGGTTACAACCTTGCTATACTGCATTTTCCCAATGTCCTCATATACAACATACTTTTCTAGCATCACACGCCTGTGATGCTAGAAAATCAAGAACTGCGACTTCATCAACATGGGAACTCTCTTGAATATTTGAGGCCTTATCTCATCGTCTATTTGTGGACTTAAGATTATAAAAACAAAGGAATTAATTCGTTTCAGAAATTGTTTTATTCTTATGTCAGATGTAGTGCAATTGTGCATACAAAGTATGCACAAAGACACTTCTTTTGAACTGATATTGGGAGCACTGAAACGAATTTAAAAAGCGAATAGGGAGCTTAAGCACAGTCTAATCTACGACGGCAACGTAGAATTAGCCTTTGTGCATGTAGGCTACTTGCATTCCATCCTGCAGGATGTAATGCAAGTAGCCTATATACACAAAGGTAAACATCACGTTGCCGTCGTAGATTAGACTGTGCTTAAGCTCCCTAATATTACCTTAGGGACCATCCTCAAAATTTATATCGTGATAGGAACCATTTTCATCACTGCGTATGTACAAAAACACTCCCTATGTATGAAAATTGATACGAGACAGTACCTTAACAATAATTATTATTATTTAGAGGTACGATAGAAATAATGCATTTGAATCTTGATGTTATTGAATCTTATCAATCATTGAATGGCGGCCATTCATCTACCGTTAGATGTATCAGTCATCCACAAAATGTAAGAGATCGTACACAAACAAGTTCGTATCACAAATCATATCATTTTCATCACAGAAGAAGTGTCTTTTAATATACAAAGTTTGTACTAAGACACTTCCCCTGCATGAATAATTGATAGGAAGAAAACGAATTTTTGAGTAGCGACATTTTGAATTTGAATTATCATATTGGATGCGTTTATTTATATATTTTAGTTGCTAGACCGATAGAATATAAGTTATTTTGAAGATTTTGTGAGAAAATAGATTGAATACGTTTTAGGTTAATTTGATATTAACGTATTGATTGATGATTCCTTGGGAATTTCATCTTGTCAACTATGTTATTTATTGGGCCCATTTTAATTTCAACAAAGACACACTTCTAGTTAAACACTCCCCTGAAGCATCATTTTCTAAGGGACTGTCTCAAAAATTCGCTTCAAATTCGCTTAGCAATTCGCTTCATTTTCATCTTAGATGAAGTGTTA
>JAUCNQ010122660.1:0-10495 GCA_032352715.1 Bougainvillia muscus
GGGTAAAACCCTGATGGTCTGTTATTTTATGGATTCTCGATTATTCAAAAATTTACGGCGACCTGCGCCGACCTGCGACCTGCAAATGTTTCACACCGATATAGCAGGGCTTTCATAGTTAAGCTATCAGATTAGGTTTATTTTCATTTCTTCAGGTAGTAAAATACCCTTAAAAAATAAAATAATCCAATTTTTGCTACCCGGGGTCAAAAACGGGTCTCATGGACCCCCTGGAGATTCGTTTTTAATTTTTTTTTGCAACTATGTGATAGCTATAATTAAAGTCCTAATATTTCAGGTGATTTGATACAGGCAATCAAAAGATATTT
The DNA here is from genome assembly GCA_032352715.1 of Bougainvillia muscus. Classification (NCBI taxonomy): domain Eukaryota; kingdom Metazoa; phylum Cnidaria; class Hydrozoa; order Anthoathecata; family Bougainvilliidae; genus Bougainvillia; species Bougainvillia muscus. The sequence continues at coordinate 330 of JAUCNQ010122660.1, forward strand.
GAAAAAAAAAACGCGTGGGGGGGGGGGGGCAGTACACAGGATAGGCGTTGGAAATCTTTCCGCTTTCGGGCAGTTTAAATTAATTTTTCTTTTCTTTTTACCCAGACGGGAGTTCTCGTTGATATTGATTAGGCGAAAATGAGACAATCTTACATTTTTCGGACAGTGATTCAGAGTTAGCACAAGCCAGTTTTCAGCTTACTTGATGCATCTATTTTTGAGTCGTAATAAGTCCTTAATATTTCTGCTACTTTCTTATTATCAGTAATGATATTATTTTCTACCGTGGATGCCCTGTTTGCTTAACAGTTGCTTAACATCAACAACTATATAGTAATTTTAAAAGGAAACTAACGAAAAAGGAATAATTCTGTGGCATTTAAAAACAAGAGATACCCTTGTCATGCCTTTCGAATGTAGTGGCACAATATTTTTCTTATTTTCTTCTTCTCTTCGCTAACGTAAGAGAACGAATTGACTTTTATTTACACGTAAGCCCTTACGTAAACATTTAAGTGCATGTGAATAGGCTTAATAAAGCGATATAAAATAAAATAGTTTGTTGTTTAAACTAACAAACGATTGAAGGGTTCTATATTCTAAGTTGCTTATGGTTACAAAGTTGAATACCAAAAATTGCCTAAATATTTACTGTTTGAGTGCTGGTTGCCTATTAAACGGTTGGGTATAAAAAAAGTGTAGTCTCGTAAGAAGAAAAGAAAAGATTTTTGTGTTATTCATAGAATTTCCGCTGGGAAGAAATTTACAACAAGAAAAACGTTCGAAATTAACAACAGCAACGTTTGAAATCAAAGTGCAGAAACACATCTTTGAGAAAGAATACATTTCGTATTTAGAAAGCAGTAAAGGCTATCACTACTTCTCCTGTGCGACACCACTAGCCACTACTAGGGGAGAAGTTACATCAAGCCTTCTCAGGTTCTTAATCCGTCTCTGAGCTTTAAATACTACTCTAATAAATCCATTACTAGTAAGCTTTGCCTTCTTTGTGTTCACATTCCAAACGCTGGAGCAAGTCTTGACTCCCAAGCACGGATGAGAAATGTTTGGAAATGTCCAAGAAAAACAGCTTAGGACAAAGCAGCATTCTTTCTTCTTTACCTTCCAACCACTGCTCGTGCTTAAAGGATCTCGTAAACTAGGATGGGATTCAATTTTTTTGCATATTCACTTAAGTAAAACATGTGTTCAGTTTGTTATAAAAATACATTTTCTGAATCGTATTTAAATTCTCTATACGACAGTATTATTTATTTTTTCGCTTAACTAATTGAAACGGAGAAAAACATTATCGAACAAGTTTCATACATTAAAACTACGGCGCACTTTAAGTCCCCGTAGTGAAAATTATATCTCCTGAAACTTATATACACGTGGTTCTTATCTCATTGTTAACAACCGTTTGCCACGATTTTTGTTTTAAATAACTATAAGTGAAATGAATGCCAGTTATGTGAAAAAAAATCTTTAAAAAGCTTATTTCCATGCCGTTGCATTACTTAATTACTTTCTAATTGCACAACTGTTATTTAATTTAAGAAAAAAACGTTTCTGAACAGATCATTGGTTCGAAAGAACGTCATACCGTCAAATTTTAGGCGAACTTTTTAGATTTCAATCAATCAAAGATTGTTTACACAATAATATTTTATTAAATAGAATCTATTAATTAAATAGAACTTTTAAACAATAGGTATTTAATAAAAAAAGATTTAACGTTTTATGAATATGCCGATATAAGCGAAAGTAATCACAAATTTATATTTTTGATTTCAAAAACTTAGTCTACGAAAAAATTACACCAGAAACTTTTAAATACCATTTTTTTCATTTTATCACGATTATAGGTTAGACAGTTACCTTAAACTTTGTTTTTCGTTTGTTGTAACAGAAGATCCACCGGGGAGCCATCTTCGTAAGCAGCAAACGTTCTAGCTATCAATGTTTCAAAAGAGCCATTAATAGGTCGCCTCCTCACATTCAAAAAGCTTTTCAGATGATTTATGCTCCAAATCTAAAAATCTCCCAACGTTAAATTTCCTTTTAGCAGTAAAATGTTGTCAAAATTCATTTCAAAATCACATTAAATCTAAATCTCTGCACATGTGCTGGGAAGCAAACTCTCTGTATTGTATGCTCTACATTTTATTCCTTCACCCCTACAATAGTGTAAATCTGAAATTCGCTGTAACTCAGTGAATGATTTTAAGTTTTGCAGTACCGTAATAATTTGATTAAGTGCCGCGCTGGATTAAGCGCCGCCCTCGATCAAAAATAAGCTCTAAGCATGCAACGGCAAAACTATGTAATGTATCGTCTCAAAAATTATTTTATACAAATTTGAAAACGAACTTTAGAGACAAGTCATATATGAAGAGCATAAAACGGTAGCACCACTACCCTAACCCACTGGATAGTTAGTATAGATAATAGAATATAAATACCGTTTTATTTGTATATCTTTGAGTTACTCTTTTCTTTGCTTCTTTTCTACGCTTTTCACGTCTCAATTTAGATTCTATAAAATGAAAATGGGCTTATTATGGCATATAAGGAATATAATTCGAGACAGTGCCCATTTTGTATACAAAAGTTAACACTACTGTTGTGAAAACGAAAAGATCAACTAAACGAATTTTGGATACGATTTTACTGTACGATTCGACTGGAAAACTGAAAGGACCGTAAAGGTTGGTTACCGATCTTTCTATCGCATTATTTAGACAGGCGATGGAATTTCATCACACAGTGTGAAAACAAAAGAGATGAACTTTTAGATTCGTGGCTTAAAATTTGAGGGATGGCAAAAGCGATAGAAATCAAAGGGAGCTTGAATTTCATTTTAAAGTGACAAAGCTTTCATCACTATAAATCTTTGATCTTACCGGTAATTACAATGTTTTCAGTAAAGATGAAAAACTACCGCCGTCAAAACTAATCAAAATCATATTTTTAAATAGACATTTTAATATTATAAACGTTTGAGTTTGTGTAGCACATGCTTTTACGATAAGAATAGGTGAACGATTTTGTATAGCACGTGATTTTACGATAAGAATAGGTGAACACGCTGAGTGTTGAGGATTTTAAAAAGCGACAAGTAAAGCGACAGCGGATGTGAATGTTAAAACAATGAACTTATATGCGATGTCATAAGCGATGGACTTTTAGCTCTATCGCCGAATAAAGTGTTAGGTGATCATCGCTTTTGGTGTGAACCAAGCTTAATCAGGGCCATGACAAGTAACAAGACCGTATCATCTAACAGTAACTTTAGTTATAAGCAATAAGTTTGAGGGGGAGAAAACGTATGGTACAAAATTCGTATCAAAAATCGTATAATTTTTATTGATTTAGCGAATTCCATTCATAAGAACGAGGTCCGGAAACTTCAAGTTAAAAAGTTTGAGTTATTATGTCATAACTCAAACATTTTTTAATTTTTAGTCTTTTTGCAAAAACCATTAACTCAAATTTTTTGCCGGAAAAAAAATTTCGATTTAATTAACTCGAGATTTTTTTCCCGGCAAAAACTTCGAGTTAATCATGCATCTTAAATTAAAGAGACAGCGTTGCTTGAACATATTGCATCTAATACAGATATACATTTGCACTTAGAGCATTGCATTTATTATTGTTATTCACAGCATACCAATTAAATAGACATCTGTAACAGGTGACAAATGTCAAAATTAAATTTAGTTTTGAAAACATTAAATTGAAAATGCGTTGTTGTAGAAAGGCTGTTGTAGAAAATAAAAAGTTTAAACTGTACAGTGGTGGATTCAGATCTATTCAGAGCACGACCAACATGGAGACTAAAACCGATTATTTTAAATAGTTAAATGCACGGCGCTGCCGCAGGGGCTGGGGGAGAGGGGGGGCTGAATCCCCCCTACTTTTTCTAAGTAGATATTTTTGCAAAAATCAAACTATAATTTAAACTATTTTCAGTGCTTGAAACTCATGAAATAGCCAAAATTTCACGGGGTCTCGCCCCTGGACCTCATTAAAGGGCTCACAACAACCAACAAACCTCCGCAGCACTAGGCTGATTTACTCAGCCCCTTAACTTCCAAAATGGCAGCGCCGTCTCTGATTAACAAATGATCGTTAGCCATTAAAACGTTATTAACACCTAACTTCGAGTCGATTGGTAAAATGTAAAGCTGTATACTTTTTATATAAGAAACAAGGAAATTCAACCTAGCCTCAATGTTCTTAGACAGTTCTTATTCTCCGACAATTTTAAACCTGTTTGGTCCTAAATGAAGGACTTTAAAGAATTAATAAGAATTAATTAATTAATTAAAAATTGTTTCTATCTAATCTCAATGAATATTCCGAAGGTTTGCTAAAAAAGCAGAGCCTAAAAATTTTCTTTTGTTCTTAATTTTTAATACATAATAATGTCTAAAAACGAAAAAGCAAAAATAAAAATTAGTACAAAGTATTTCTCGCACATGTTCCATAGTAAGTACATATTATTGCTAAAAGTATGCAAACAGGATAACTTGCAGCATACTCTAAAAAAGCAATGTAAAGCAGAAATATACCTTTAATAAAAAGCATATTAATTAGATTAAATTAACTCAAGATTTTTTTCTCGGCAGAAACTTCGAGGTAATTAACTCAAGTTTCTGCCGAGAATAAATTCTCGAGTCAATTAACTCGAGATTTTTTTACTGGCAAAAAATCCGAGTTATTGATTTTTCAAAAATTTTAGTTATGACGTATTAACTCGAACTTTTTAACTCGAACTTTTTAACTCGAAGTTTCCGGACCTCCATAAGAACTGTCTTTCCTTCAAACTTTCACTTTCTGTTTCAGTTGTTGTTTCTTTGGAGAAAAAAGAGTTCATAGAAATTTGTGGGTTCAGGTTAGCAGGATTTTGGAGAACTTACTGGATGCTGCCATAGGACCAGCTTCACCCTATACAAAGAAAAATCCACAATTGAAAGGTACATATCTCCATTTCCTGTCTATCTATGGCCTAATGGTCAAGTCATCAGATTTGTAATCTGATGGTCGAGGCTTCGAAACCTGTGCTCGGCATGCTTAGGATCCTGTCTGAAAACCTGTTCCTCGGGTCAACCCATACCATGTGAGGGAAATTGGGTAGATGGTTCAAAGTGATCATCGGGAGTTGCAGGGGGTTGTCTAGGAGGGCACCTACCCTTCAGTGGGCGTGTCGCTCAGAAGAGCATTAAATACTCCAGGGCCTTCAACTTAAGCTGTAGTCCCTCCTGGAAATAAGTTCCTCGAACTTTCGGAGGTTAACCAGGTAAAACATAAAACTCACTCACTCACAAATACATATTGATTAGTGCGTTAATTTTCGCGAGTCCAAAACAGTTGCATTTCGCGAGCATTAATTTTCGCGAATCGACGAATGGAAAATATTTATTGTAAAAAACATTTTTGCGAATCGGTCTTTTCCTAAATTTTCGCGAGCATTAAATTTTATGTTCGCGAATTGAGGCAAAATTCACGAAATTCGCGAAAATTAATGATCGGGAAAATTAATGCACTTAAGGTATTTTGTTTTCAAAGGGCTACGACAAACAGTATGATGAATGAATCGCTGATGAATCGAATATAAGCTTATTATGTCGCAATGAATACTTCTGCCACTAGACTACCGATAAAATATATTTTCAGGTCACCTGTGAATTCACAGAAATACACTAAGAAGAGTTAAATACGAAAGGAAAATGACTGACGTTAAACCATATTGTTCTTCCATCTGCATCGACCAATTTGTTCATTCCGTCTTGATAGTAGCATTGTAACCAGGACTCAAATATACTGTAATTGCTTTCAGATTTGTCATAATGAGCATCTGTATGGTCAAAACGAAAAATATTTTTCAATAACAAATAGAAAATTATATTGTTCTATTATATTCCTTTAGACTAAGCCAGTGCATTGATTTCCCTATCTCCTGCAAATTAAAATGATAAAGAAAGGAGTATTCCTTCTCCCCGATTTCAATCTTCTTATTTTATCTTCTTAAAAGTTGACCCTACCATTCTTTTTATTCATCTTATTCTAAGTTGTAGAAAACCAAGAAGAGCAGTTTCTTAACATAAAAAGAAGCTGTCAATTCGTTTAGAGAGGTAATATATAGTAACTAAGTTTAATATTAAATTATTATGCTTTATTGAAAAGATAGTGAGAGTACAATATAAAATGAGCAGCTAAGACGTAAGTCTGAAATTGCTCACTTTATATTGTATTCTCACTTTAAAATGGTCGAAGTACCAACCAAGACGTTCGTAAATATAAAAGATGATTTAAAAGATGTACGTATAGATAGCCTTCTATAATATTGTCAACACTTTTTACTTTAATTACTCTAACTCTAACGCTCACTCTACATCCAAATCATCTCTACCCTTACATTCTTGTTAATCCTATTAATCCTGTTAATCCGGATTCCGCCTTCCGAAATATAAGTCAGATAGCAATGAAACTAGTAGGATATTAAAGGGGACATTTTGAACAAAAAATAATTTTGATGACGTCATTAGACATATCAATTTTGCGATTCTTTTATGAAAATACCATGAGTTCTTCAAACCTAATTTTTTTAAGTTGTTAGCATGGTAATTGAATTTTATTAGATATTCTAAAAGCTATTAGATAAGGGAAAAGATAAGTCACAAATTTGTTATCAGGTGACTCCTCTTTCATCCAGAATGAGGTGCCAAATTTGACATTTAAAATTTGATATATAATACGACTATAGGGCTTACATAAAAAGATATACAGCCTAAATGTCTATTGCATACCTAAATACCTAATTTTGGCTCACAATAGGCATAATAATGCATAATTAATTAATTAATTGGTTGACCAATCAATTAATGTGGTCCAGGAACATTCATCATTGATTGATGAGGGTAAAATGTGAGCTAAGTCTAAGATAACGGTTTGCATCAAAATTTAAATATTACAGCCGACCCCCAGAATCCGATTGCCATGGAAACACCGAATTATTTTGTAAATTTTATTTTGGTCGAAATTGTGAACAGATAAATTTTAGGAAAAGTCATAAAGTTTTAGGGAGATTGGACCAATAAAACAGAAGTCATAACAAAAAAAACCGAGTGGGAAGCCGGAATTCGCCCCCCCCCCCGGTTGAAATAGGGTTAAAGGGATTGCATAAAGAAACATAGACCTAACCGTTTTTGATTCCATTAGAAAGCAAGTTTCAAAGGAAGAAATAAGCTGCTGCAAAGATACAAACCCTAGGGAAAGAAACGGTTTGAAAATATTCCACTTGTTTTCTAGACCATGCTTTATATGTTGAAACAAACATAGTTTCTTTGGCTTTAAAGAAAAGAGATGCCAACTAGTCTAATGGAACTAAGTCTTTTACTTTCCTCCTATAAAATGTACATTTGTTTGCAAGGATTGTCTGTTTCTGATAGAGGGATATTTACCAAGCCTCATGACTTCAAAGGGAACAAGTGAGCATAATTCCAAAACATCGTTTACTTGAAAAGAAACCTATAAACATGAAAATGTTTCATTTCGTTTTAATGATCATATTGAAAATCTAATCACCGAGAAGAAATGTGTTATACTTTGTATGCACCAACACACTACTTCTAAGATAAAAATAACACAAATTTTGTAAGGTACAAATATGGTCCAAGTGGAAAAATAATACATACAAACCAACAGAAAGAGAGCTACGTACCATTTATATACTATATGTTGACAAAAAATGACATCCTGCCTTATATTCTTTCCCAATTAGGCAGTACTATGAGAACAATAATTTTTGTGCCCATCCTGGCCTAGCTTTTTAATTTGATTATCTACGAATACGTGTACATTCGTTTGAGGAATTTTTCGGTTCTATTTCTAGAATAATGATACAAGATGAAAAGACATAATTTATAAAATAACTTATCTAGAAGACTCAAACATAGGTTTATCTTAACCTTTAAAGTCCTAAATACACATAAAGCACACTACTCCTGAGGTGAAAATAAAACTAATTCCAAAATAGGTGTTGTAGACGTTGTAAACTTTACTAACCGTTTTGATTTTTAATAGTTCTTTTTCAACAGGAAGATCCTTAAGAACCGCCAAAGCTTGTTCAAACGGTGGAATCTTTGCACTAAAAGGTCATAGTCCGATTGAGGAGCATTCTAAACGCATACAAAGTATATGACATTTTTAAACACTTCACATGAGAAGAAAAGCTTCGTTCGAAGAAAGAAATTATATTGGAAAGAACGCTTTTGGTTTTTTAAATCTTGATCCATGCAAGTTAAATCTAGCAACAATACTAAAATACATACTTGCACATGCTTGAACTATCCTGCGGCATTGAAGAATGGTGTGATACTTTTGATGAACATGTTAATGATCTGAAAAAGTTCCACAAGACCACAATGTTCATTTATAAACTTAGGATAGGTGACTTATAGTGCATACACAAAATAAGCACAAAAACCTCATAGAAACAGTGGTAGGTTTTTTAATATTTCAGCCATGTAACTATTATTATCGAGCGCTTCTGTTCCTCTGTGAAATGCGTTTTATGTTAACAAATTTTGTAAACATATAATCGTCGGAGAGTGTATGTTTAAAATTTTGTAAACATATAATCGTCGGAGAGTGTAGATTATAATATTATTTAAAAAAAATTCTATTTTGGAGATAACAACTCTCATGAGAGTTATCTCCACAATAGAAAACTTTTAAGATAATCTAGTTGTAAGTACCGAAATAAGATCTCTGCCCTTAGATAGTTGCCAATTCCATTAAAATACTTTTGGTCATGCAGTGCCATACATATAGGTTTCTTAAAAGTTGCTGTGTGAAGATTCTCTAATACATTTCTGCGAAAATCTTTGTATTCCCTAACTGGGTCTGGACCACGGTTGGCAGAAAATTCATGCTTCAAATGCCAACTGCCAAATCTAAATAAAAGCACATGTACAGTAGATGAGTTTTTAATATCAATTTCAATATGTTGTTATGGGCTGTCAAACTAAATAATTACCTCACTAAATCCTACGAAGACGAGTGAACTATAAAAGAAAAAACTATTGTCGTGACTTACGTAACCAATAAAAAACTACACAACAATATTCTGTGAGATGCCGTATTATGCAGTATCTATGATTTCACCGTGCGTCACAGATACATTTTTATTTTACTATGGAATACTGTATCGTGAAATATCTTTGATCCCTCAAAGAATTATGAGATTAGAATATTTATCAAGCAAAACAATATAGCTTAGAAGGGTTCGTCTCAAAATTCGCTTTAATTCGTTTCAATTTCATTTGAGATGAGTTTAGTTAGATATATACCTGCGTACATCCACATAGGATAAAACCATTGATACTTTTTTATCAGTGAAGAAGCGTAAATGAGAATGTTTGTGAATGTTATCAAGTGAAGTAAACTCGAATTTACCAGACATTCCAAATTGAAACACTATCCGACAACATTTTACTTTCACTTCGCTTTCTTCTTCTTTAATTGCATCTACTTTTTCTTTTAACAAAATTCTTTCTTCTAATCTATCGGACACTATTTCTGTGAGGATCAGCATAAGCTCCTTTCCTCTAGACTTAGAGCTTATGCTATACTTTTTTACGTTAAATTCAATGTCTGGGTTTTTAGAAATGACTTCTGACTTGATAATCTTGCCAGTGAATATTTTACCATCACAACATTTGTTTATAAAAGCAGCTGCTTTAAAATGCTCTGGGCCCTCTGGCATGTTTACTGTAAAGGATAAAGCATAATACTATCTCTGCACATGTACATATTCTACACATTTTACAGCTTCTCTGGAAAAGGTATCCTGCTTATTTCAAGCCTACTGATTGGTCGAGCTACCTATACTATGTATACTTATAACATACATTATTTATGGTCACAAACTGGACATTTCGCAAAATTTAAGGTTTGCGAAATATTTCCTATTCGTCAATTCACGAAAATTAATGTTCGGGAAATGCAACTTTTTTAGAAAATTAATGCACATAGAGAAATTTCCACTGAGATAAAAATACTATGATTTCCTCCTTTAACCCTATTAATACCGGGCTTTTATGTTCTCAACTAAACTGGGGGGGGGGGGGGGGGGGGCCAAAGTCCCACACCCCAAA
>JAUCNQ010122671.1:0-10495 GCA_032352715.1 Bougainvillia muscus
TGGAATAATGTCACTGTCCATCACTAGCGAATTGTGATGAGACATTTGACAAGGTGAACAATGAAACACCAAAAAATGCAACACACATGATTTCAATACATCAATTGGCGTTGTCTATCCTTCTTTTCTCACATATCTCTGGTTAAAAGGAGATATATTATTAACTAGCCGTGGGAGTTATGCGAGTATTTTATAAGTTAAAAAAGACACCACCCTAACAGATTGTAAAGCTTCTGGATAGTAAATTTTGTTTTGTTTTCTCTATACCTACAGAAATTTTAAATTTTTGTGCATTGTTTTGATTTTGATTGTTTTGATGGGATATTATTGATGGACTTAATGGAGTAATAGGAAATTGCTATCCTGAATAGCACACAATTTAGAAACAACTGCATTTTGAGTTTTGCTATAAACATAAGCGTCACCAAGTGCTACATACATACAAGCTATGTAAAATGGAGACTCAAAGTAATTTTGAATTTCTGAATGGATGATGATGGAACTTCCCAGAAATATTATCATACATAAAGCTATCAAGAATTAAAATTCTAATTCTTCTTCGTGATGTTCTTTCTATACTATAGGCTAAGGCTCGATCAACCACTGAGCAAAACAATATATCCTCTAAATTGGCGTTCTTTAGAAAGAATTGGCATCTGATTGGGCTCCGATATGAAAATGGAAGATATTATCTAACTAATGAAAGTAATCGTTTTGCTGCAACTTGGATCCGTGATATGGTTCTAGACCACAAAGATCATTAATCGTTTTGGGGATACCAGTTGAATACTGGTGACAATGGTTATAAATATCGAGATCATATAAGAAACTTGTATTACAGAAAATCTCTACAAACTCCGTACATTAAATCATATCATTTTCATTATAAAGTAAGTATCTTTTGTGCTTTCTATTTATCAATAAACATTGATGCGAATTTCCAGGCAAAATATGGTGTACAGTAACTTAGTCAATCTAAGTGATGGCCATAGGAGCATCAAGAATAAGAATAAAACATTATAAACTAAATCCGTGAAATCCGGATGGATTTGAAATTCAAAAGGATTAAGTTTAAAATCCGGACTTCACTACAGACGTAAGTTTCATATACTTTTGCTACACTAATTGAACTTTTGCAACATAATTTACTTTTAAAGCCGTTTTAACGTTATTTCCCGGACTTAATTGTTATTAGTTTTGTCTGTAGTAAAGTTGGGGATTTTTGTAGAGATTTCTCCAGAGAGCATCGGCAATCTTGATTTGCTCTGGATTTCTGCTGTTTTTATGAGAATCATTTCAGGAAGATCTTAACATTATACATATTCTATGCACATCGTTGTTTGTGTGATATATAGGCTTTGTGTGATTTTATTGATTTAGTCGAGTCTAATGTGGCATTTACATGTTGGCTTTCTTGCAGTATCTTGTTTGCATAAGCCTGTAGTCCTAGTCAGTACATGACCTAAGAAGGCTGCATTATAACAACGTTGTTGCGACGCCTTGGCGTCGTTCCCGCATTGCTATAAGCTTCATTTCTTTGGTTGGATACCGTCTCGAGTTGTTTCTTAGTCATTTTTCATTTCTTATTCACTGGCATATGCTAGAATCCAGTTACTTTATTAGTGTATATTTAGGGGGCGTTCATTATGTTGTGTATAGGCTGAGTGTCTATACATTCTGACATTCTCCAGTCATGGCGTCATTTTAACAGCGTTGATTTTTTTGTAAAATTATTATTTAATACGCTTGTAGTTTTTGCTTTATTTAGCGGTATTCACACAGTCATGAACCACCTGTTGAAAAGTATTTCTTCCCACCAACGTCCGCAATACTGTCCGTCTGACAGTGTCAGCTTACTAAACTTAAATGCTGGCTTAAAAGGCCTATGCGAAATACATATATCCAAGTAAGCAAACTTATTCTGTACATCATTCATACATATAACAGTATTAAAAAAATCTAGCTGATCTTCTGGCGGCGAAATTGTATTGAAACTAATAGTTATTTAATAGTTAACTATTGAAAAGCTTTTGCTAAATTTTAACTTTCGTTTTTGTTTCGTTTTTTAACCGAATTTTATTACATAATAGTTATTTATTTCACTGTAAAATCTTATTGGGCGTGCTCAAAGTTTGCTTTATTGAATGATTGATCTTTACGGAATAAAAAAAAAGGCAGTAATATTATATATAGTTTAGGAAACTGCAGATTTTCTCGGTAGCTGCATTTTTAACAAAGTTGAGTTTATTTGTAGAGATAACTACACTAACCAAGAAAATCCGCAGAACTTTTATTATCTCTAAAATAACGGAAATCTCCATTATTTCAGCGCGATTTGGTGCAACACAAGATTTGATCCCAATACCAACCTAGCGGGGACCGCCTTTAGGCGGTCAACAAGTCTCGTATTAATCAAAGATACGATAAAACATTACGCCATGACCGTCGTTTAGCATGTGATATGTAAAATAGTAGATTTATTAAACTTTCATTTAGCGACAGTACAGGGATCATGAAGTTTGTAATGAAGTAGCTTTTTTCATTCTGTTGCTAGGAATTAATATATAATATATAACAGTACGAAAATAAGTATGATCAGACTTCTGATTATGAACAAATATTTGACTTTTAAAGAAAGTGTGAAACAGATCAAACCTTTGTAAGAAATCCGAATCTAATTATTCCGATATTAATGCAGTGGCAGGAATTATACACTGCATGAAAATCGGGATAAGTTGGTTGAGCTTACATATCATTATTTGACATTTAGAGAAAATCTGTTGCAGATTTTCTCTAAATATCAAATTTGCGTATGAAATCCGAAATGGAAATTATCTTGTTTTCATGCAGTGATAATAGTGACACATATTGATCAGTTTTTGACATTTCTAAGATAGTTTGTATCGTGTCGTCACTGACCGATTTTTCTATTTGTTAGTTGATGATTTAGTTCAATGAATTCGTTACTGGTTATCACATTTTCTAGAGCGGTTAACACATCTTATAGATCACAATTTATCACAACTTCTAGATCGGCAGCAACTTCTTCATCTTCCTTTGTTCGAGGGTCAACTTTTTTGCTTGTATAATTTTCACTACCAAGAAGAAGCTCAACGAATTTACCCCATTTTTGGGGAGTAAATGCCGTAATAGTGACACCATATTGTTGTAATTCTTTGAGCATAGCATCGTTCTTGTCTCGATCAGTTGTTACAGCAGGACAAGAAGATGGTCTTTTATAATAAAATTCGGCAAACACAAGATGAAATTTAACCTCTCTTGTTCTATAATATATTTCCCATTCCTTTAAACAATTTGTACACGGTGAATAATTCATATAGACCGTAACGTGAATGTTTCTCTTCTCGTTTTTTAAAATCTCTAAAGCTTTACTCATAGCATGTTTATTAGATATTTTTAAGTTTTTAAGTAATATTGTTAAGTCCACATCACCATCTTCTTCAACGACTGTTGGATCGCTATCAACAGACATAAACCATGTGTTATGTCTGGTACAACAGGTATATAATTCAATAACACACATAGTTTGTTTTCGTCGTTCTCTTAAGTCACTTTGATAAAAATGATTAAAGATGTCCAGTCCATTATAATCATTATAATCATATAGCATTTCTTCATCATCTGACAAAATGTCATTTAATGTCGCTGAAGTTTTTTCATCATTTTCAGTACGTATATCTTTTTTTATATTCTTTTTTTTTAAAGGCATATCAAGTAGAAGTTCCACCAACTTTGCCCATGATCGTGGTGAAAATTCTTCAATGGTTATATTATATTTTTTATATAATGCCATTAGACCAAGTTCATTTTCTCTGATCACACCTTTGTAGCATGTATACATATCGCAAGAGTTCCTCGTCACATAGTAAAGTTGCGCAAATACAATTTTCAACGTAACTCTACATTCATCTACTCTACATTCATCTACGAACTTGATTATCTTATGTGCGCAATCCTGACATGGAGAATAATTCAAATAAAATACAATTTCTTTTGATTTATCGATAATCGATAAGTTATCTTTAATATAATCGATAGCTAATCTTTCTGCATGGTCTCTAGATGTATTTTCGACCATCTTTATCATACGTTCATTAGGTCGGAATTTCTTTAATGCTTTAATAATACAATATGTTTTGCTTGGCCACTTTACCGATCTACCATTGTTATTTCTTCGATGTAAACCGCTTTTATAAAACGTTTTAAATACATCTACAGCTTGGGAATTACTGTTATCCATTGTTGATGCTTGTGTCCATTAATTTACTAGATATGAAAATTGAAGTGCACGACTTGTATCATTTATTACTCGAACGTTGCTATAGTTGAAATAATGTTCATCCTAAAAGCAAAACAAATATATTTTATTTATGTGTGTAGCTTAAACTGCCGCATTATTTATTCTGCCAAGACGTCTTAAGTACTAAATGTTGTAAACAAACAAGTTATCATAACAGGGTTATTTAACTTATTCAGTGTCATAAACCGCAGTGGTAACAAATCATTGTTTGATTTCTGCTACTACCGTAGCAGAAATCAAACAACGATTGGTTATCACTTACATCTTCGGCACTGAATGAGTTAATTAAGTTCTTGAAACCTTTGTAGATTTTATAAATGACAGGAATGATTTTTAATAAAATTCCTAAGCATTTGGCAATAAAAACCAAAAATAACTCAAATTACTATAGCAATAAATACTTACGTAAATGCTTATTACAAAATATTTGGAATTTTTACGCAATCTATATGTCAATCAACTTCCAGTGTAATGTTGTTAAAACCAAGATTACCTTATCGTTAACAATTTCGTCGGAACAAAGTGGCGAAATTTTCAGCAGGTGACGAATATTGTTACCGACGAATAATTTTTACCAACGAAAATTTGTACTGACAAATTTTTACCGCTAAGGTATGTTGGAAATATTTGAACAATGCAGAGATCCTTCATTGTTACAACAAATCAATATGCAACACTTGGATTACTTTGAGTGCCTACATTTACCTACTTAGTAAAGAAGAAGAATATAGAGAACAAAATAATAGTAAGTAAATAAAGCAATTAACTCGCTTCATTTCTATCAATTTTCATTCAGAATAAGTGTCATTGTGCATACTTTGTATGCACAATGACAGTTCTTTTGAGATGAAAATGAAACGATTTTTGAAGCGATTTTTTTAAGCGAAATTTTGCGACGAACCCTTAAATGACCAACAATGTGCTTTTACCACCATAACAGCACACCACTCCCTTTTTTCACACAAAGAACACCAGTTTTTAACAATTAAATAAAATATCGCAAACCTCAAAGAAAGCTCAAAATGAGCATTTCATAACCATTGGGTAGTAATGAAATAAGTCATTATAAGTTACCTAGACCTATTGGACAGAAATCATAAATCAAGAAACATTTCACCCTAACATCCACGGTGGTTGTAAAATATAAGCAGTCAAGAAAAAGATCCCAAGGTACCAAGACCAAATATCTTCAGGTATCCACATACCGATGTTGGCTAAGACATTGTCCAAGTTTGGCGGCTCTGGATACAGAAGAATACAAGTCAATTGTAACCATGTGTATTTATTTATTTATTTACGAATTTTTATACAGGATATATACACTTTAATATGTACAAAATATTTTTATCATTGTGTGTCATGTGTAATAAAAAATGAAAACAAGTCAGAGCTCCAAGACAGAGACTAAAAGTAACTATCTTCAATAGTTAGCAAATGATTGCTATTATTAAAGTCAGTGGGCTTTTGTTCTCCCTCTTGTCGATCCTACTAAGTTAAATGTTCTGGATCCACCTATGCTACGGGACTAATCGTAAACACCGAGAATTAATTCACAACGTCGTAAAAATGGTCACACATACCCTAACAATCTTGCAGCATATGCTGCAGAGTTGTTAAAGTTGTAACCACTTATTATCAAATTATAAGGTGTAGTTAATTCTGTATTTTTTATACAATCTAAGGACCGGATCTCACCAAGTTGAGGCTTGTACCAACGTGTTGACATCTAGTTGTTAGATTAGTCTGATTCCATTTCGAACTCTCATCTAGCTTTGTGCATACATACACTACCGTTTAGTTAGTTTGGCATTCTCATTCGTTCAATATTGTTTGTATTACGTCCTTCGTACTACAACCTATTTAACTTAGAGTTTAGGTACAAATCGAGCATGGTGGAGTGCATTTTTAGCATAGTTGCAGGCCTTATGCCTGCAACAATGCTAAAAATGAACTCCACCAAGGACACTTCTGTAGGAATTTTTCAAATATTTACCGAACAGTTTAGGTACAAGTCTCATTACATACTATACCGCTTAGTTAGTTTGGCATTATAACCTGCTAGTCTATTTGTCTCTGAGCTCGATATCGATTGTGTAACGCCTCATACAACAATCTATTGGACTCAGACACTATATTCCGACTCGTTATTATTGTTATTATTGTTAAAATATTAAAAAATCAATGCCCTTTATTCCCTACTTTAATAGGACAAGATTAAAGCCCAGATCAACCTTCATTTTTGTTATTACTTTCACCTCATCAGGATACAGAAATTAGCAAAAGTTATTGCTTAACATAAGAGAACTGATCGTTTTCAATATTTTTAGTGGGATATATATACTGACAGACAAGCATTACTTGTAGTTATCTATCATTAAAATAAGCTTTCTTCAGCATATCACGAACACAATCACAACCAAATTCTAAAACATGTTTGAAAAAGAAAACTTCACCGCAGTGATGGCTTTAATTATTAATCTTTTAGTATATTGTAATCAAATACTTTAATCAATAAAACTTAATGGCGTACAGCTTAATTATTTTTATTAAACCAGACCTACGTAGAGCAATAATTAATTGAGAAATTTTTTCAATTTTATTTCAAACGTAATATTAAATCTGTCCACAATTGTTGTTGATGAGTAAAGGCGTAAGTTTTAGCCGAAGAATCAATTTTTTTTAATCTATATCTGACTGCCTTGACTTGGTTAAAGCATATTCTAAATACACATATATCGCTATTGCACATGCTATTTGATCATGGAGTAAAAGTGACAATGAGCTCTTTTTTTCTAGCTTGAGAATATTTAATTCCATTTAACTTTGCACAAATGTTACCCAACTATTAAAGAGGTATTTAGTGTGATCAAATTATACATGACGCTTCGTTAGGCTGATGAAGTCATCAAAAGGTTCTAATACTGCAGGATTGTGTTAGTGAATGTAACCATTTGTGGACACTGTGCAAAAAAGGGTAAAGTATTATGTAGTTCGTCTCTTTTATTTGATGTTCAGAGTCCAAGATACAATAAGCCAAAAACCCAATTTTTCTCCAGGACATAGCGTCCATAAAGAATTAGACGAACATAATGATGGCGTAGACATTATTCCACGTCATATGACTGCTAGGAATATTTGTATTTAACAACTTATGGACGTTTATCAACGTTTTTAGATGTTTCGAATGTTCAGAATACTGTCACTACTTTTAATTTTTAGAGTCGTAACTTATCTGAATAATGCAATTAATTATGAAACATGTTGAATCAACTAAACTCTTACCAAGTTTAAATGGAACAACGATTTGGGATGGAGAGCGGATATTGTTAACACATTTCCTAGAATTTGCAGATTCTTAGAATTTTCGCACGCCGGTTTAGTACCAAAGGCTTTTGTTTTTAAATTAACGACAATGTGTGTTAGATCTAAGTTATTCTGCTATATCATATCAAGCATGGCCTAATGGTCAAGCAATCGGATTTGTAATCTGATGGTCGAGGGTTCGAAACCCGTGCTTGGCAAGCTTGGGATCATGTCTGAATAAGTTGCTCCTCGGGTCAACCCATACCATGTGAGAGATATTGTAGATGGCTCAAAGTGATCATCGGGTGTTGCAGGGGGGTGACTAGGAGAGCACCAGCCCTTCAGTCGGTTGTGTCGCTCAGAAGAACATTAAATACTCCAGGGCCGTCAACTTAAGCCGTTGTCCCTCCTGTAAATAAGTATCTCGAACTTTCGGTGGTTAACCACGTTAAACATAAACCTCATTTACTCAATGCTTCTAAGCAATTTTACTTTTAATTTTAATTTTATCTTAACGAACTCTATATGGATGAAGCTAAAGATACACATGACTATGTACTTAGTTTTCCATTGACTAGCCTGCTAGAACGCAAAGATTATCTATCCAATGTTAATTCTGTTAAAGTCAGTTGTTATAGTAAACTACGCCTGCTCGCTGCCATAACAAAATTTGGAAAAGAAAGCTATATTTTGATCCTCTTACATGTAATTAAAAACAAAACTGTTAGAGGTAATGTACTTGTCTAGATTGACGCGTTCCTTGGACAAAGCTAGCATGAGAGCTTTTTGTGACTGTGTATAAACTTAACATTACCTAAACCTGGTAATAGTAATATTTCAGTTTTCATGTAATGTTTTAGACCATCATTATTGTTAGGTTTCCAACTGTAACTTTTAGGACCCTTGCGGCATATGTTGCATGATATGATTACAGTGATATATCCAGTTCTAATCAGATTATCGCGACATAGAGCTAGAAATCTTAATTCTTCATAGCTTTGTATATGATGACCGGTCTTTAAAGACCCATCACCATACATAAAGCAATTAAGAACTAATTAATTTGAGTTTCCATTGTAATGTTAAGTACAACCATCATCTGAATCCCTGGGATGTTTATAATATTCAATATATATGATTAATCATAATAAACAAATTTAAATAGTTATTGTTTCTCTTCATAAACAATCTTTATGATCAGTTAATTTGATAGCAGAAGCAGAATCAGAACATGCATTTTCCTAGTCATAGCAGAAAAATGGAGACCGAAAGTAAGTAATTTTTAATACCTTACTGTATGAAAATGAAAGTTATCACAATGCTAGGATCCAGCCTTAGGATCCGCCACTAGATATGAAGGAAGCCAGTTTGTTAGACAGTTTCTAAAAAAATGACTTACAAAAATCCTACAAAATTAAAAGAAACTATAAACTTTTTTATCCATTTTTCCAAGTATTTAAAAAACAAATTTCGGCATACTAATTAAACAGCATGATAAATATACGATTAATTTTTTATTTTCGTGATTTTATCACCCATTTATCACCTATTCTTTAGAATTTTAGAGTTATACTCCAGGGCCCAGTGGTTCGAAATTAAACTCTGATAAGAATAATCCAATATTAAATCTGACTGTAACCAATCAGATTTGATTTGTAATCGATTCTGATTGGTTAAAGTAATATCTAATACCAGATTAAACTAATCCACGTATAATCCAGTTTAGAACAACTGGGACCAGATAACTTGCTAGCTGCATGATGAATATTTTTAATCTGTTACACTGCATGTAAATCGGGATAATCGGTTTTTAACTACCTATGAATATTTCTCGTTTAGGGAAAATCTGCATGTGATTGTTTAACACTTAAGCTTCGGGGACACGGGAATAAATTTTCATGCAATTGTAACAGACAGTTTTTTGTTGCAATCGCATATAAATGATGTTCGTATTGCTCAGCTAGAAAATAATTTAACAAGACATCTTGTTATTGTAGTATTGATGGTTGTAGTGTTAAACGTTAGGAACTTGAATCTTTCGGAGAAAAAAATATGAAAGTCATTGGATAATAAAATAATGTTGCAAAGAATTTTATTGTAAGTGTGGCGACACGAGCATTTTTTATTAATGTTTCTTACTTTGAAACAAAAAATTTGTTTCAGCAACAAAAAAAATTTCAAATCGATTTGAATTTATTTTGTTGTTGCTTGAAACAAATTTTTGTTAATCAAATGATTATCTTGATTTTCATGCAGTGTTATTTATGTACAGTCATGTTCAGAACTTATGAAACTAGTGCTCCAAAACTAACGCCTGGAGAACGACGAGTCAAAAATTTAACGAAGGGACAGTTGAATTCAGCTTGCTATGTGTTCAGCTTGCATGATTAGCTGAGACTAAAGATTTATAAACTT
This sequence comes from Bougainvillia muscus, assembly GCA_032352715.1. NCBI lineage: Eukaryota > Metazoa > Cnidaria > Hydrozoa > Anthoathecata > Bougainvilliidae > Bougainvillia > Bougainvillia muscus. The sequence continues at coordinate 10,040 of JAUCNQ010122671.1, forward strand.
AAGACTTAAAACCTTTGATTTGTACAAGACCTGTGACCTCTGACTGGCTTCTATCGTTAAAAAACGATCTGAAGGCATTATTCAGCTATTAGGGGTCGAAACTGCCACTAAGAAAAATAATGTTTACATCAAAATCACCTACCAAGACAATGTGTAGCTTAGCCGTAGTGATTTGGCACTGGGTCTAAATCCTCGGAGCAATTTCATAAAAACCATACAAACCAAAAGCCGCAATACTTTTGTTAATTTAACCTAGCACTTTAGTACAGGTGCAGAAATAAGAGGGAAAATATTTGATTTTCATAGTTTAACAAATTTATAAGCCTAAAATTTCTAAATCTGCATTTGTATATTGTATAATTGCTGTCATATATCGTGAAGGTTTTCAGGGTCGGATCCAGGAGTAGGCAAACACCTACGAAGAAGTGTAAAACAATTAAAATTTCTTTGAAATTT
>JAUCNQ010122682.1:0-18516 GCA_032352715.1 Bougainvillia muscus
GGACACTTCTGTAGGAATTTTTCAAATATTTACCGAACACATAATTTGAAGAACACGTACAGATGGCTGCTTCCGAACTTACTAGGTGAGCCAACTGTATTCAATCGTTGACTTGATATTGTATGATCTTGTGGATCGTTTAGGTTCATATTACTACTGGTACTTGACTGTCGGATTTTGATTTTCCCTGCTATACCTGACTGGCGTATACTTTCAAATTTACTAGGACTAGGTATAAAGCCAATAGCATGCCCTTCTTTTACAACGCGACCAATCCACCAATCATTATTGAATTTCTACAGAAAAATAAAACCAATTAAAAATACTGACACGTGTCAGACTTATCCAAGAAGTTAAAAACAGAAACTACGGCTAAACGGCAAACTATACAGTGTCTAACGTCGGTTCCAAACAGGTCACGATGTGCCTTGGAGATTCTACAGTGTCATATTTATCTAAGGAGAGGTCACCAAAGACACCTCTCCATAGTTTAACAGTTATAGAAACCACAAAGAAAAACTTTCATGCTTTGTATTCCAATGATCGATAATTTTCCCTTTGTTCTTCGTTTAAAGTTTGAAGCAAAAACATTTGATTACAAACACCATAGTGTGGCGTTATTCACAGCAATCAGTGATATATTTATTTTTGATAACCTCTGCAAAATGCAAAATGGGCTAACATCTTTAACAATCCTGCAGCACCTGGCATAGAACAGTTAAAATATATTCAGCATTAGCCCAAGACACAACTACATACCAGGAATTTGATATTTTGAAATCCCTGCATATAAACAGTACCAAAACCAAATATAAAACATTTTCTACCTCTTTAATATGTAAACAATCCTTTGTTTCAAATGAAACAGCCATCCCATGAACTGGCGAATCATCATCTTCAGATCCGTTGTAACCATAATTAGCACGAACAGCAAATGCCACCGGCTTTGACTAAAATAACACAATAATAAATAATAAATAATATTTACTTTAACACACCCTGGAGTGAAAATGGCACGACCGAAGTGAATTTGGAAGCAGAAATAAATGCTAGAGTTAGCTAATCGTATATTAATCTCTAACTATGAACGTTTTAACCCTTTCACGTCTGTAATGGCAAAAATCGCATTGTTAGACTGAGTCTAAGATCGAAACCACAAGTGCTAATGAATCGAAAGTCACCTAGGGGGCGAGAGGGCGGAAGGCAAGGCGTGCGCGCGAGATAGCTTTCGATTTCAACATTATAATTTCGATACATACATACGATTTCGAGGGTATTTTCAATTCTGGACCGTTTATTTAACTAAAGTTTAGACCCCCCAAGTATTGAAGAAAATGTTATAGAAATCTTATGATCCATATAGTAAGATCAGGAGGTAAATAAATGATCATAGTGAGAAAAGTCACTTACACCAGCAGCAGCCAACTGTTCTAATGCTTGTAGTCGTAAAGCTTCGGAGTCTTCTTCTCCATATTCTGATGAATTGCCAGATGTTTTTCGACTCTCGAATTCATCACCCTAACAAAAAAATATTACAAACATATTTAGTTAAGTCAGAAGAAGAAACTCAATGAATCATCAATAAGATTCATTCAATTTCACCTAAGAAGAATAGTCTAGTGTATACTACACTAGACACTTCTCCTTATTTGAAAAGGTTCGATTTAAAATAGATATTTGTGGACAATCCATGATATGAAATCATTGTTCACAAAATACATTTTTGCGTTGTTAGTTAGTTTTACGCCAACTCGTCCCCAGGGCCTCTTTGCTATTAAAATTTGCGGAGAGGACTTGGAAACTAATTGATTCTATTCTATTTTTGTGATAAAGGTTGTTAATTTTGAGTAAATTAACTTTTCTTACACAATTTTGAATGTAACTTGTTTTAAACTATGAGAATATGCCATCTGAAGAAGATAAATATATTTAAAGAAAATAAAAAAACGGAAATACTTTTTGCATTTTAGTACACCTGCTATTTGTGCAATATTAATCAACAAAATAAATAAACAGTTCGTTGCAATAACAATTATTATGGTTAACAATAACAGTCCACATTAGAAATGTCACTAAATAAAGTTGCCAAATGTTTAAAATGTCACACTAATTTTAGTCGGCGCGCAGTGTAGTTTACAAAATCTTCCAGCAGGGTAACGTACAGAATATTTTTCAATGGTAGCATAAAGAATCTGCACAGAGGGAAGAATATACAAAATAATCATTGATAATCATTTCAAAACTACTAGATCAAAAATTATAGAAAAAACTTATTTTTCTGATAATTCGTTAAGCCTTTTGTTTCCATGATTTTCGTAGATAGAAGTTCTCTGTTTTCTGTATTAGGAAATTCTCTATATTAAGGAATTTCTTTTGATAATATTAGACGAGTAACAAAATTAACAGAGAGACACAGAGAGTCTTAATTAAATATTGAGGCCTTCTATAATCAATTTACCAAAATTAATCAAAAGCATTTTTCTAAACCCTCAGATTGAATTTCAACGAAAAGACTTTTCTCAATGTATAATTTCTCACTGTCTTTTAAAATCAACCAATAATTATTTATATTATGTCTTCTGTAACACACAGAAAGAACACATCGGCTTTCATTAATCGAATAAAACGTGTTTTTATACTGTGACTGTTTTAAAAAAAGTATAAGTTATGATGGTGAGTGTTTTCTATTGTTTGGGCTAGCCAAAACAATAGAAAATACTCTCCTTCATAGCTCACAAATTCACTTAGAAATTGTAGTTAACTTCGTTTATCTTGATATTAATAACTATAGTAGTGAACCATTATTATTTCTAGGTCAAATAAATGTCTGCTGTAAGTCTACAACTGATTTATTACGTCACTAGTTTTCAACCCTTTGAAGAATGGTCACACTTATTTAACAAAATTCTGTAGTAAATTGCTACAACATAGGTTAAGTATGTATGACTAGTTTTTTAGTTAAACACCAGAAATTTAGTAGATTTGTTTGTTGGAACTTAAATGACATAAAAAAACAAGTTTTATTTTAAGAATTTCACCTAGCAACCTGATGAAATCTTGAGTATCTACAACTCCAGATTTCTGCAGGTTGTTTGATAAAATTGTTAAAGGATAACATAACTTTTGAGGCAGTGCGAAACCAGACACTGCATATCTACAATACCAACAAGATTACTGTGAATGAGAAAGAAATGAAACGTAAATATTATGGATGAGAAAAAGATAAAGCTGAAAATTAGATATTCTAAAAGAACGTTTAAAAAATTCTCTGTGATAATATCAAAAATCCGACGATGTTTTAAATCATACAATTTTTCATTTCAGAAGAAAACTGTACATACTCTACATGTACTAAGATTTTTTTCCGATGAAGAAAATAATAAAATTCCAGGTAGAATATATTGAAATGAATTCAAAATATACATGAGTTTACCAAAAAGTTCCACGTGTATCCCGGTACAGGTTCCTCTTGACAAACTGCTGAGTATGTATCAAATGCCAAACTACTTTGACGTCGAAATAGTAATCGCTTATTCTTCCAACCTAACATTTTTTTACATCCCACTGGTCCAGTGGATTTAAAATATGGATAATCTTAACCTGGCATAAAATCATAGTAAGATTTAATACTGCATTAAGGCTTTGTCTCAAAAATTCGCTTAAATTCGCTTCACAAATCGCTTCATTTTCACCTTAGATGAAGTGTTAAAGTATGCACAATAACACTTCATCTGGGATGAAAATTAATAGGAATAAAACGAATTGTGAAGCGAATTTAAGCGAATTCTTGAGACGAACCGTAAGCTTATAAGAGTAAAAATCTACAATCAAACAAACTGAACCCACCAGTCTTTACAAAAACATATATATCTCGCAATGAAAATGTTCAGTACTCCATTTTCATTCATAAACCACAGGCTAAGATGGTTTACTTAAACAAAAAAAGATAAACTTTGATTACACAACTCAACACAACAATACAGGAAAAACTTAATGAATAATAGCGTTTATTTACACCCCCAGTGCATTACTCTTAAAAACGGAAGGGGTGCGGTTTAGTTTAAAAAGCATTTTTCTAAAATTTGGTAAGTTGATTTCATACTGCCGCCTGTGTACCAAAACAAAATTTGAGCTGACAACAAATTCCATGAAAACAAGATTAAAATGATCATATTCTTTGTACAGTTGAATCCCGATTAGTGGCACGCTTTTCGCCGTTTCATTGGTTTTTGTAGACCCCCCCCTGCCATTTCGGATAAGTGGAATATTCGCTAACTGGAACCATTTTCACCGGTCCCCTCAGGGTTCCTCTTATCGGGATTCAACTGTAGATCAGCATGTGAATACACAATCTATAGAATGATAGTTATTCAATTCAACTTTAACCATCCTTGGACATGTGGAACATTATGAAAAAAAGGATAAACTAATTTAAAGTTTACTGTATATTGACGTTTTAAAAAGTTTTAAATTGTTACAGGGGGGATAAAGAATATGATATCGTATGGTAAAGTAAACAACATGCCCAGTAGACAAATCCAATTAACAAATGTTCAAAAATGACGGCTAAACGACGTCTTCACGACGTCTTAACGTCGTTAAGACGTATTTTAGACATCAATTTCGGCCATATACCGACAGGGTGTTGTCGCAACGTTTCTTAATAAAACCCTTTAACAATTTATGGCATTTAACTGCCTTAGAACATATGAATGCCAATATAGTGTTATTTCAAATTAAGATTTTTTTCTATCGTGTGGCTGGTAGGCCTTTTAAGCTATATTTCCTTTCTTCACCTAAAGGAAATTTCATGTAATATATTTTTGTGTGTGAATGTTTTCACTATTCATGTTCATTTTCTTCATATACATATTTATGAGGATTAAAAGCAAGTCTAAAACAAGTGAGTTGTATTGGAATTTTAGTTTATATCACAACAGCTTATTGGTGAGAAATAAAATCATCGATTTAATGATCATATAGAACCAATAACCTTACTTGATCTTCTTAAAACAAAAGATATTTAGTATCCAGTGGAAAACCTCCCCTATTAAAGAAGGGGTTAGAAAAGAACACACCGCTGGATTTCTACTTACGAATTAATTCGTAAAAAAACCCGAATATAAAACCATTAGATTGGCTGATAACGACGATATTTTTTAAAATGAACCAATCATATCAGTTTATTTTGAAAACGATAAGGAAGAATAATAATAATGTGTTAATTCATGATTTTTATGTCTATTGTTATCCTCCTTTTTGATTAGTTGAGAAATGCAGCATATGGTGATAGATCGTATAGACGTCCGTATGAAGATAATTATTTCCTGGTAAAAATAAAGATGGTAAGCAGACAAGGTTTAAAAAAAGCTCTAAAAGGTAACAAAATGGTCACACATACTTTAACAATCCTGAAGCAAAATGCTTCAGGATTGTTTAAGTGTGTGTAACCATTTGATGGACACCAGGCGTTTAAAGGGTTAAGAAGCACATCAAAAGTGATCAAAATAAGAATACAAAATAAGGTCCCACGGTATCTTATTAGACTAAAATCTCGACCCAAGGTTAAACAGGTACAAAAAGATATTTAAATGGCTTCAGTGAGATGGAAATAAAAAATAAAAATAGATTGCAAATCTTGAGGTTATGAGGATTGGACTCAAACAACTTTAGCCTACTGTTTGTACAGTTGTAGACCACATGAGTCTCTCACATGTAAAGTGAAAAGTTAAAAAATCATCTTAATAAAGAAACTCAATCATAGACGAACCGTGTTGATTTGTCCCCGTTTTTCCGTTTGTGATAAATCCGAAATCCCAGTTTTAGGTAAACACAGTATGAAACATTATTGTCATTGTTCTACCTCTAAATACCATATTGTTGTTCGCTGAATAAGAACAAGCAGACATGGAATAACATAGTTTTCGCGCAATGATGAAGACCATCTTGAAGCATCTTTCGAAAAACAACAGGCACTCTAAACAGACCACAACGTAGTAAAATCTCTCAATGTGCCACAAAATGTGTTTTTGATTTTACACATAAATTCATATACTGGCCTATAAAATATATTACTAGTATTCCATCGCGAAAAACATGAACGAATCAGATCATTGGAAGAGATAAACAGTGTTAGAAGAAGGAAGAACAAACAAACAAACAATATATATACTGTTCTTATTTTCCCAAAATTATAAGCCTATTTTGTTCTGAAAATTTTTTCCCCATGTGGGTTTCATTGAGAGCTTTAGCTTCAAGAATTTAAGAATTTACTGCTTTATTTTACTAATTTTTGGCAGATTTCAACCTCAAAACGTTTTTACAAATTCTTATAAAATTGCTCTTATAAAAAAAGTATATACACTAACTAAACGAACTAAATAATCTGAAATATTTTGTGTCTATCAAAGTAAGCCAAGAAAGAACTAACAAGGGGCGTCGACAAAATTTGTATCGTAATACGAAACATTTTCATCACAGAATACGAATTTCGATACGAATTTTATGGACGTTCCCTAATTAGACATGTAAAAATACGCGATCACAGCAATATGAAGTTATATGATTAGACGCCAATGACGTCAATTAAATTTATTCTAAATGAAATTCTGACGATGACTTACCGTGCTAAAATAATGTTTATATGGTTTCACGGCATTACTTAACAACCCATGATATGTCACTTCACAGTAAGCAGAACATGTTTCATTTAGAACATGCAGTTGTTTCACTGGCGGAGTTGACACCATGTCTCTCAAAGGCGTATCTTTATCAATTTCTTGGTCGTTATATACAGAATAAAATACAGCAGGTAGCTCATTTAGTAGCATAGTATCAGGTGGGGTAGAATATTTCGGAGACAGCGGTTGTATGGGGCTTTTAGGTGGTGTAGTGTATGGTGGGGATAATTCACCACTTTGTTTTATCTCTAAATGTTGATGCTTATTTTCTCTTGGTTCGTAAACATCGATATGAAACACATCTGAAGAGTCTAATTCTGTTGCCGGGGTATAGAAAGTATTGGACGAATCATTTGAACGGTTTTCATTATTGGATTGGTCGAATTTTATATGGGCTAAATCCGTTTCGACATCACTGTCTGCGAAACTAAACCCTTCATTGACCCTTGATTCATCAATACCATCGAAGCTTTTTGGTTGCTCCCTTGACGAAAGTATTTCATAACTTCCTGACTTAATAATACGATTCTCTTCAGGATTTCCTTCTAAACTCGAGCTTGAAAATGCTCTGTTTAAAATACCACCGGAACCAAGAGACGGTAAACTAGATCTACGGTCTTTCTGTGGTAACGAACGTGTTAAAATTCCATTCCTCTGAAAAGAGATCAGTTTCCCATTGTTTGCAGAACTTGATAGGATGTCAATATCAACTACGTGATGATCTTGGTCGCGTAACTCACTCCCCATTATGATAACACAATAAAACAAAACAATAAAGTGACGTCCACTGGTAACTGACGACGCTCAAAATCTAAGGGAAATCTACAACTAGACGTACTGCTTGTACCACAATCATTGAAATGAACACGTTAACAATCAAATTAAATACTTAAGAATCTTCCTGGCGCATGGTAACTATATGCAATATTGACCACGCTGAAAATCAATTCTTCAATGCTCAGAAAAAAATATTTTTAACTTTCATAAAAAACAACACAATGTATCAGGGAAAAAGTGTATTTATAAAATTATTAACTATAAACTATTTCATGCATAAACTGAATGTGAAACCTGACTAAACCAATCAAATACATTGACAACTGAAAATAAATGTTTATGATTTGTTGTTAATGACATCGCTTTTTAAAGCGATGTCATTAACAACTAATCAAAAACATATATATTCAATTTTGAAACATTTTCATTCGTTGACGGTAAACATGAATATGTTTTGATCGATGAATTAATCCAATCGAATATTCAATCATAATTTCACTATATTCAATCATCTAAATGCCAACTATGAATACTAAATCAAATTCTTAGACACTAAATCACTAAGTATGCACTGACATTCATGGAAAATTAATATAGAATCACTAATAAGATTCAATCGGTTTGGAAGAAAAGAAAAGTGTTAAGAAATAGCATAGTAGAGAAATCAGAGTGTTTGGTCAAAGTTTTATGATCGGTTTAAGAAGATTATAGCTTAGATAAATAAACATACTTATTCAAAGCTCCTGAGTTAATAAAAAAACAAGTAAATCATTGTTTTTTGTCTGATGCAAATTGCTTCCAATGCTTTCCGCAAAACCACATACTTTTACCAAAATCTCTGATTCATAAAACATTAACAATGTCACTAGAACGTCATTAGATGTCCTATTTACGTTATTTAGATATTCTATGTCTTATGCGTCTTACCAATGATGGGTCTTACACAGCTAAAGGTCAATCCAACGGCAATCGTTATTTTAACCAATCAATTTCAACTACAATGTAATAAGTGTCATTACATAACTTAAATCAAAATTCAACGATGTTCGGTTACTTCAGTTATTAATTATTCGTCGGGTTTGGTTCCAATCAAGAAGATTTGTTTTCAAGAAAATGAGGTGAAAAATACGTAAAAATTGAACACGTGATTAACGTCACCTGTTATCAACCACCTGCATTATTTTAACTACCTATATAGTATATTAACACCACCCATTAGAAATAAGAGGTGGACTACATACAAATACACTACATTCAATCCGCATCTAAATGCTAACTATGAATACTAAATCAAATTCTTAGACACTAAATCACTAAGTATGCACTGAAATTCATTGAAAATTAATATAGAATCACTAATAAGGGGGGGGGGGCGTGCGTATTGCCGGGGAGACGGGATTAGGTCAATTTCTAGCCGAGATTACGGGAAATTAGGAATTTTTTGAACGGGAAGCGGGAATTCGAGTGTCCTACGGGAACGGGATAATCACCTTTTTTTAAGCCGGGATTACGGGAAATTGCAATGAAAATGACGGGATTTCGGGAAGTTCTTGCATCGTGCATTTAGGAAAACCATAGTCAGCTATTGAAAACGCAGGAAAAAGCTTCAGATGTAAAACAGAAAGTTCATTGATATTTTTCGATCTGAGACGTGCAAGAGCAAAAATTAATAAGTTAGGTTATGTAACGTAGGCAGCTGCTCGGCGATAAACATACATTCCAAACGCACTAAAATGACAGGTAATCCCAATGTTGTCAAAATTAATGCTCTGCTTGTCCTTTCAGTGCCCTTTGACAGCAAGTAAACCTTAAAGTTTTATGTTTAATGCTTGGCATTCGTATCGTATAGAGCATAGAAACGGCCCCTTAAAAGTGAGAACAGTTTTTTCTCATCAGCACAGGGAAGAAGAGGAAAAGTGAAAAAAACTAACAGCAAGACAAACCAAAGCAAAGAGTAATAATGTCCATTATAAATTGTTGTGCATTGTTCTATAAGTTTGGATTCTCCGGAAAGCAGTATCAAGAAGCTTTCCACTTCTGAGTCAGCCTTTCTGAAGAAGCAAAGGATAAACTAAAAATCTTTAAACTGCAGCTTTTAAATATTATGATTGAAAAGATGTATGCTATAATGCATTTTTAGCCAATGTAGAGGAGGTAAAACCGAAAATTTCTTTACTCGGACCCAACCATGGTGGGTCCTCCCTTAGACACTAAATGTGGCCCCATCGACTTTTAATATGGCGTCGCCGGTCCCTGGCACATGATGGCAATGCCCAAGAACCAGCTGATAACGTTGTTCAGGAATCCAACGATTATGGAAATTGTTTCCAATCACTTTCGTCCACGGTCCTGGGTCAATGGTATAGATCTTGCTGATATTATCTGTAACAAATCAGTTCTTTCTTGCTGTGTATAATATATATATATAGACGTGTATGTAAAGAAAAGAATCAAGATGTGCAGAAGTGAAAAGAAAGCCCAAGTATGGGTGTAATGTTTGATATTATTCAAAATTTTTGCGCAACTTTTAATGCCGGGATCGGGAATGGACGAAAATTTGGATAGGAATCCGGGAATTTCGAAAAAAACGAACGTGAGTTCGGGAATTCTGACCTTCGTACGCCCCCCACTAATAAGATTCGATCGGTTTGGAAGAAAAGAAATGTGTTAAGAAATAGCATAGTAGAGAAATCAGAGTGTTTGATCAAAGTTTTATGATCGGTTTAAGAAGATTATAGCTTAGATAAATAAACATACTTATTCAAAGCTCCTGGAATTATAAAAAAACAAGTCTGATGCAAATTGCTTCCAGTGCTTCCCACCACAGCGCATAACTTTACGTAAAGCCACATACTTTTACCAAAATCTACTATTCATGATACGTTTATAATGTCAATAGAAATGAGTCTATTTTACACGGATGAAGGTCAATCCATTGGCAATCGTTATTTCAACCAATCAACTTCAACTACACTGTAATAGGTATATTACATAACTTTAATCAAAACTCAACTCGGTTCGATTACTTATTAATTATTCGTCGCGGTCGATTACAATCACGAAGTTTTCTGACTGGAAACTAGGCAAAAGTTGGAAATATTCTGCACTACAATATACACTCACAATAACATACAATATACACTAACACCATTAGAAATAAGGGGAGAACGGTATCGGTTTCTATTAATGTTTGCTGTTACCAACGTGAAATACAGAAATCCAATCTATAAATTGGTTCGTCATAAAGGTGTTCGTCCAGCACTTTACTTCTGTAAAATTGCACGTGTTCGACATTTCACGAAAAATAATCCTACTGTGTAGTCGATCTGTTATTCATAGAATTATAGTTGTATCTATAAAACTAGGAGAACTAATGTGTTCTGCACATTTAATTGCCTACGAAAAAGGCGTTCGTTAATCTAATAGGAAAATGATCTGTTCGTCATAAAAAATGAAATTGTTGCTGTCAATTTAATCTGCTCTGCAGATAATACTGACCAGATATATAAATGTATAGGAAAGACATCGCTCCTGGCTGCTTGGTTTGTAACTAGGTACAGCCCCTAAATTGAATGACCCTAAGTCTACAGCATGAACTTTTGACATGGGTAATTATATTAATGAACGCGGTTATTTTATTGTTTTACCTAAACTTTGGAGCTCTATATTTGTTCAAGCAGTTACGCTGATGAATCCGTCATATCATAAAACAATCCATATGTAGGGTACCTTAGATAACTCACCTTCCAGGACATCTACGTACTTTCCTAAACATATCATCTTTACCCTATATGGAAATTTTATCAATGTCCCAGTCATAATAAAAATGAGCAGATACAATCTCCTTCAGATATCAGTTTAACAAAATAGTCACATACGCTGTACGTGCGATAATTTTGCGATGCAATATACCACGTGAAAACGACATTTTCACAGTGAAATTGACAGCGTGTTGGTATAAGTGATGCTACTTTTAGTTAAGATAAACTGACAACAAAAACACCCAGTGTTTCTTTCTAATATTTGAATTTAAAACCACAATACATTGACTAATAATGAGATAAGGTTCTATAGAATTGTATCAAAAAGTAGATTAACATCACTCCCTACTTGGGAGCCTAATCTACGACAACAACGAATCTTTCACCTTTGTGTATATAGGTTACATGCATAGGATGGAATGCAAGTAGCCTATATAAGCACAGGTAAATACAGCGTTGCCGTAGTAGATTCGATTGATTAACCATTTAATACCTAATGTCTATCAAATGGCCATGAAGCATTTTCGTTCAGGACTGTTTAAGTGTGTATGACCATTTTGTTGCTATCAGTCATTAAAGGTTTAATGCCCTTTCAAATCAAGAAGTTAACATATTTTTTATGTGACTTTCAGGGGGATTCAACCCCCTGAAAGGTCAGGGAGATTAAACCCGCTGAAAGTTACATGAGAACATAGGGAAACATATGGAATTTGTACAGTTTATCCGGATGCAAACATTACATACAAAAGTATACTTACACCGTGTGAATACAGGTATATATTCGAATAATCCATTTCATATATAAGCTTACAAAACAAAAATAACAAATAAGCTAAGGGTCCATTTACAATTACCACCGCATATGAAAATTTTAAAAGGCCCTTGTACATAGGCCCTTGTACTTAGGTAACAGAGAAAGTTTAAAATACGATGATTGTGAATTGGCCCTTATACTACCCAGCTAACACAATTTCAAAAATGACGTCCTCAAGACGTCCCTACGACGCTGGGTATGGCATAATAAAACACGTTAATTCTCTAAAACGTGTTTTGTGGATAGTTTTCTAGGAAAAATCGGGAAAATAAGCCTGCACATTACTGGTTTCTATGCTTATACAAAAACACATGTGGGAAGTTACTCTACAAAATGACTCAGTAAAATCACCCTTCCCCACCGCAATTTTTCCAAAATCTTGCAGAAATTGAACCAACTAGACATCTTTCATTTTTCATTCAAAATATGGTATAGTTAAATAGTAGAGGTACGAAATGTGTTTTTTTGACTTATAAATTTTAGATGAATAATTAATTTAATCTACTAATCTCCTCCTTAATGCCCTTGTCCCAAGCGAACACACCTTCAACAATGACGTTCTAATGACGTTATTACGACGTCGTGAGTTGATTATGACGTCAATTTTGCTAATGTGTCGACTGGGTATAGAATTTCTTAATCCTTTAATGCCCAGTTCCCATCAAGCAATGGTCATACAAATTTAAACAATGCTGAAGCATTGTTTGCTTCAGGGTTGTTTAAGTGTGCGTGACCATTTTGTTACCACCATGTATTCATGTATTAAAGGGTTAATTGTGCGGTATAAACAAAGAACTCCACAACACGATGGAGAGTTATTTGATCTTATTCTTTGATAACGAAAAAACAGACGAACAAAATTCATAATGTTTTCGTCACGTATTCACTTGTAATGCATTAAGTGATAAGATTGTGAATAAGAAAAGAAAAAGTTCACCCCCTTTAAAAACGTGTATTTTATCTCTTCTTTACATTTTTTTTGGTTAAAATTATATTTAGGAGAAAATGAAATTCTCTCTGAAGAGATTCATTGTAATGATTAGAAAACATATGCATAAAAAAGTGGATTTCGCACTAAGAAAAGTAGTTCATTGAAAATAAAGATATTTTATTCATAAAAAATTATGTCATTAAAAGCAATACGTAATTTCTGCTCAATTAAAGAATTTTTTTTTTTTTTCATTCTAAGAGAAGAATATTATCTTGAGATCTTGATGACAAATAAAAATAAAGGCAATGTATTGATAAAATATGATAAATTTCCAAACATTGTAATCAATAACCAATTAAAAGTCCTATTTAGATTTTTTACTTCAGAAATGATTATTTTAGTGGTTTAAATCATATTCTTATTGAAGAATATAGAGAATAGACGTTTTTATACTGAGATTGTATTTTAAATGAAATGCCATTTATGGAGGAGAGTATTGTCTATTGCTTTGGCTAACCAAAACAATAGAAAATACACTCCTTCACATCTTATAATGATATTCTTCTTGGTAAAAAAAACAATGAAACGAAAATAAAATAAAGAAAATATGAAAATTGAATAAAAAAAAAGTGTTGAATAAAAAAATCAAATTAATATTAATATAAATAAACAAAAGCAAAAATATTGTTTTTAATTATTTTTTATTTTTTCTCATTTTTGATTACTCAGCAGATGTTTTTAGAAGAAACCAACCAAGAAGTGAAAAATGACTTCAAAATGTTAACATGCATCTAGTTTGAAATATTTATATAAATATGAAAATGATATGGGAATTATGACGTCTTCCAAACAAAGACGTCATTTTTATCCAGCCAATCACTATTTCAATCTGTTTAAGTTATTTTAATTCGTTAACGATAGCACGACATTTGTTTCTATTTTTAAAATTTATCCATAAAACAAACAAAAAGAAGAGAAAAGAGAAAATTATAAATAATAATAGTGATGCTACTACTACAGTTATAATTTGTGAATTATATAAATAAACTTTTTGAAGTAAAGCCAAATAAGTGGATGATCATGACGTCATTTTTATTAAATAATACGATTTTTAACCACGTTCATAGAAACTCTCAGCTATTTTTTGCTGCAAAAATGTATGTTCTAATATCGACATAATTAAGATTACTACGTCTATGTTTCTACCTAAAAAGACCCGCTTCTTTCTCCAAGGTTTTTCACGAGAAAGGGATCACCCACAAAATAAGGATCACCCACAAAATGCGCATCGCAAATCGTACCATTTTCATTACTTAAGAAATGTCTTTGTGCATACTAAGTATGCACAAAGACAATTTTTCTAAATGCAGATTGATACGAATTTCCATACAAATTGTTTTGGATGGTCTTTAAAGGCACGGAGGTGATCAAAACATGTATTATTTATTCTCATTCTGATTATTCAAGTTATATAAAGCAGAGGCTGTGGCGCATCCAGCCATAGACAAAGCAATACGAGGATGAGCTAAAAGTTTTAATTCTTAATATATTTCCGTATGATGATGGTCTTTAAGAGACCCATCATCACACAGAAAGCTATTCGAATTAATGACTTTGTGCATGCTTTGTCTCTCCATTTCATTGCTGTCCTAGGTAAAAACATGAATCTGAATTCGACTCGGGAAAGAAACGTTTAAAGCTGTTTAGGTTCCGTACGAGACAGTATGTGTTAGCAACCCACAACAAATAAAAATACTTACACTCACACTACTGCTATTTCTAAAGGTATGAGATCTTTTGAATAAATCTCTTTTGTTACAATACGGGAGTGATCTCTTGGATGTCTTTTTGCCACTCTCATATATAGGAGTTTTCTTAGAATGTTCTTGTAAAGAGACTTCATCCTCAGAGCTCTCTTGAAATGATAATTTCATAAACATCGTAAAATAGTCTATTCTGTTTGTTTTGTCATAAGACTTGTCAAAACTGGATGATCTATCGAAACTTTTCGAAAAACCTCTCATTGCAATCTTTGGTTTGAAGTTTATTATAATAGTATCTTGTCAGAAAGCTACATTCGAATGATTCATATATCTTATCAAGGACGTCCTTGATCCTATACAACTGTGGTACATTTTCATTACAGAGTGAAGTGTCTTAGTGCATAAAGCGTATGCACAAAGACATTTTTTCTGAATGAAAATTGATGAGACATATAGTATACGAACCTTATCGATCGCTTAAAAAAGCAATAATTCGTACATGAGCGGCGGTGGGGGAAGCTGCTAGGACTGCACGTCATCGCATACTAAACATTAACTCAGTAGTCTCGCGATTCAAAACACACCTATCAAAACGTTGAAAAATTTCGTATTAAAATTCGTACGATTTGTATCTCAAAAGAAGCGTCGTTGTGTATATAAATTACATGCCAAACGCAAGACGCGACTTCTTAATAACTGAAATTACATAGATATGATGATGTCTGCTGTGAAAAACACTGCTTCCGAGATGAAAAGGATGGTCCCTAATATAAGAAACTCTCCACAAAATTTGTTTGACAATGCATATCATTCACATTCACATTTTAGGTATGCACAAATACACTTTATCTGTGGAGAAAATGGTACGATTTGCGTTTCAAAATTTTGTGGGCGGTGCAGCTAATCTTGAATGTTATCTTGAAACAGAAAAGTGTAATGTTAACTTAGACTACTTTTTCTGTCTTGTAAGCAATAAAAACTTTCCATAGTTGTCAATACATATATAGAGATTTCGCACAATATATTGGTCTACATTGACACAATAATCAAAACATTAAGAGAACATGTGATTGACTGATTATGACGACACTTTTAAAATGACATCAATATAATTAAACAACTGCGCTTCTTTGAAGTATTATGCAATTATAAAATTCAAACAATAACACCAAAGTATTTTATAAATCACAGCGCAAAAAAGGACTAATCCAAACATTACTGCCAAGTATCACCATAGGAGAAGCATTTTATGAGTACCACAGATACATATTTAACTCGAAATTGTGCGCCACCGCAGGCGTTAGCAACTTCAAAACAATAGAAATAAAACCTACTGTGCTAAGTAATAACAAATTATTTTAATTTAATCATCAATGTGACATAATTTGGAGCCAATCGGAACCTGCCATTCAACTTGGCGATAATATTTGTAACACATTTTGCGCCTGCTCTATTCGTGAACAATTACATGTGTAGAAGATATAGATCAATAATTGGCAATCAGTTAGGTAACTCAGCGTGAGATCAGTAGAAATGAATTGATAAACTGTTACAACCGCACAATTATAATATTTATTAGAAATGTGGGCGTTATTATAGATGCCTTCTCAGAAGGAGAGTATCTTCTATTGTTTCGGCTAGCCGAAACAATAGAAAATGCTCCTCCTCAATATTTCAGTAAGAAACGCGAATCTCACAAAAAAACTCGGTTAGCTATTGTGCGTTAACATAATCTCTCGTAAACGGAATTTTTAATAAAAGAAAATATTTGTCGAATAGTACGAAAAGATTTGAAGAGAACAAAACACTGAAATAATATATATTACTAGACGGACTCGTGTTTTTAATTCTTTGCATGATTGAGAAATAACTGTCAAAAATAAAGTCGTTTTATTAAAAAAAAGGTACAACACTGGGACGTAAAAAGGGGATTAATCCTACAGGATGATAGTACGTCGTCGTAATGATGTTATTTGGACGTTATGTCTGCCGGAACTTACATATAGTGCTGAAAATTAGTTTTTCCAAAATTGACAGGGATGAAGCGAATTTATGAAGCGAATTTTTGAGACGGTTCCTTACATATAGGGTAATATTAAACTCAAGGAAAAAAAAATATTGGTACAAACAAGGAATAAATTCATGAGAAAAAAGTAAAAAATAATTTAATTCAAATGGAATCTTGTTATGAAAACTAATAGAATAACATAAAATGTGTCAATATTTTGAGGACCTATTTCGATCATTAGAGAAGGTTAAATGATTCTTCATCATCATTTGTTGATTCTAACGTTTGTTAATGAGTGACCTCATTATCAACCAATTATATGTTGTAAGAATATCTAAGGCATTGTGTATTTAAAGGTCTCCAACCGTACATTTCTTAGGAACCGTCTTAAGAATTCGCTTCATTGATATAAATTTTTATCTCAAAAGAAGAGCCATTGTCTATACAAAGACTTGTCTTCAAAGAAGAAAATGAAACGATTTGTGAAGCAAATTATAGCGAATCTTTCAGACGAACCTTTTTTGAGGTAAAATTTGTGCAAACAATAAAAATCTTAAGAGTAAGGAATCCTAGAGATAGTCAACAAAATTCGTATTGCAAATCGTACCATTTGAATCTAAGTAGAAGTGTCTTTACACACACCACACACTAAGTATGCACAAGAATGAAAGATACAATTATTTTTTTTCTACGGCCCCTCTATACAATTCGTACATACAAGATATTCTACCACAAGAATAGTTTGCAAAGAAAAACATACAAAAAGCATCTATTGTCTGAAGAAAAAACATGCTATTTAATCTTACCGAAATAATCAATAACAAATAACAAATCACTTCATCATAAAAACGATTACGTCATAATAACTAGCCTAGCCTAGCGGTTCGTTTCATCTTATCAGTTTTGATATCAGAAGAAGTGTCTTTGTGCATGCTCTGTGACACTTCTTCTGATATGAAAATGTCCGTTTTCTACAATATAAGACAAGAATACAGAATTGTTAAAAAAAATTACAAGGGCCGTTCTTCCGTAACTATTAATATTACATAACAAATAAAAGAGTATACGTAAAAATTGTTAGCATTCCAAGTAGCCACAAACCGGAAATAAAATCCGCCAGAAGACACACGTGAACAAAATTTAGATCGTGTGCCGTTATGGTGGTCAAAGCTCGATGTTGGTCATTTAAATAACTAAATTGATTGAACTTTAGACGCAATAAACATGAAAGGATTAACGAGGAATACAATAATTTTGGTAACCAATTCTTGTAATATTTAACGTATATTTTCGGTTGGTAAATTGTTGGTGTTATGCTTTAGTATATAACAAAAGGAATAACTTGAAAAATCTGTTAAGAACGTACATTCCCTCAAATTTAAAAAAATAAATATTTTTAGGTAAATTTTTTAGGTATTTTTTGTTGTATTTTTTCTTATGGTTATGTGCCCACGCTTAAAATAGACAAGATATTTGTATATTGACAACACAAAAACACTTTTGGGGCGTCAATATTTAGAAAGAAAAGTTGACCTTGACTTTCTTAATATTTTTTCATGTAATGATTTTGTACAACCCCTTCTATTAATTAACCAAACAGAAGGTCAAATATGATTAGTTTATAATTAGAAACCGAATAACTTTAATAATGCCGCCCAAATAGCGCCCAAATGGAAGCTCGTAATAATTTATTGAATTAATTCGTAATATTTATTTATTTATTTCTTCTTTATTTTAAGTTGATTTACAAGTAGTTACAAAAATAATAAACTAATTAAGATC
>JAUCNQ010122683.1:0-10494 GCA_032352715.1 Bougainvillia muscus
CATGCTCGATTTTTTAGAGATTTGTTACATATTTACCGAACAGATATTTTGAAGAACACCTCTGGAGGGCTGCTTCCGTTGACATTTACTCTAAATGTCAAATAATCATATATAATCTGAACACGATATTCCCAATTATTATTCAGTATTGGCAATGGGCGACTTTTCTTACCTTTAGGAGAAAGAGGTGACATCGGTTCATTATAATCTAATAGAACAGGTCTTATTTCCAAAGGAGCTTCAAATTCAATTGGTGATGTCGAGATCAATTCATATGGTTTCACATCTTTTGGTGATGAATAACCGGATGAATATCCATCATAATTACGTCGAGGAGGTTTGACATCATCTGTTACACTTTCTTCTTTTGTTTTACCAAGACTGTCACTATCGTTACCGCTATCATTGATTTGATCAGATACTTGTGTTCCAAATACAATAGTTGACTCTACAGGTGTATAACGACCTTGAATATGAACAGATTCGACCTCTTCTTCTTCTGAAATAACATGTGAGAGATGTTTACCTCTCATTCTTTGGGAATAGATTTCATCAACTTCTATATCTCCAGATTCATTGGAATTATCGTCTTCAGAAGATGGTTCTGAAGCACCTTCATCATCAGTAGAAGCAACAGTAAAAGGTAGATTTTGTGGTTTGAGATATTGTACATGGACTTCTTTAGTTTCTTCTGGTTCTTGTTCAGGTTCTGGTGTAACTTCTTGAATACTTTCTTGTAAGGGATTAGCCAGAATGTTATGTACAACTGTTGCATATGTTACTTGATCTATAACAACATAATCATCTACAGAATCATCTCTCCGCATGGTTACTGAAGGAGTTGTAGTTGTATCAACAGAATCATCTCTTCGTATGGTTACTGAAGGAGTTTTTGTTTCATCATCTAATACCTTATCTAAATCTTCTAAACTTTTCTCAGCTTCTAGAATCTCCTCATCCGATGGAAGAATCTGGTCATCGATAGGTCCCATATGAAGCAAAAATGGTGGAATAGGAGAACTTGGTCGCATTATTGTAACAACTTGTTCTTTATATTGAATTTCAGTATCTGAATCATCTGATATGTCTCTCAAAACTTCTAGATCCACAGAAAGTGAGTGATTATTTTCATCCAGTTCTTCTGCAAGGATGACTTCTTCATTTGAACTCTTCTTTTCCGCATCTACCAACAGTGAGAAGGCTGGTGTAGGAGAAGGAGACCGCATCACAGAAACTGTATGAACTTCCAAATCACTTTTTGGAAAGTGTTCTATTTCAATGGTACTGGTTAGACTTTCATCATTCTCATCATCTTCGTTTCCAGAAGTTTCTTGTGACTCATCATCATTTGATTTCATAATTACCGCTGGTAATATCCTTTTTTTAATAGAATCGACTATTGGTTTCTGGGTATCAATAGGTAACATATCTTCGTTAGCCATCATATTTCCTGTTCGTTTCAATTCCTGATCTATCAAAGAATGCGTTACAACTGGTGCTATAAGAATGTTTTCCTCATCTGAGTTGGTAGTATCATTTGGTTCAAGAGAATAAACCTCCCCACTGGGTTGTGCGATATTTTCTATTTGCTTCTCAGGAGTTTCTTTAGGTAGGACTGTTTTTACCAGATTACCTGCAGTAGTCTCCTCTTTCTCCTCATCAGAACTTTCCGGAGTTTTATCAGGAATATTTGACATAGCTGCGTTATTCTCTGGCAGTGGATTTCTTTCTTCGAGGTCTTCCATAAATGGTTGCATCGTACTAATAGGTAATGCTTCTACTTCAATGACATTGACAGGTTGTATAACAATTTCTTCGGTTATAGTATCAGACTTTTCTAATGTGTCATTCCTGGATGTGTCTAGTAGTG
Source organism: Bougainvillia muscus (assembly GCA_032352715.1). Lineage (NCBI taxonomy): Eukaryota > Metazoa > Cnidaria > Hydrozoa > Anthoathecata > Bougainvilliidae > Bougainvillia > Bougainvillia muscus. The sequence continues at coordinate 1,871 of JAUCNQ010122683.1, forward strand.
GTATGACATACTTAGGATCGTTTTCTCCATCACTATCCATGTCTTTCTCAGAATCTTTATCACTGCTAGCTGATGTTAAATGATCATCCACTTCATTATCGGAAGGTAATTCTTCAACACTATCACTACTTTCATTTCCATCAATAATAGAAAATTCTGAAGATGATTCAATTTTTGTATTATCAGACTCTTCTTCGACTGGTACCATTACAGATTTGGCTTGTTCACTGCTGTTCTTGGCATGGGCTCCTGTCTCTTCATCTTCACTTTCATCGCTTTCGTCAGAGTTTGTAATAGCGTCTTCGATCACCTGATCTGGAACTGCCACTCCAAAAAGTTTACCGTTACCATCTTCATCGTCAGATATCTGAATGACTAATGTCACAGGAGAATTGGCATGGTTATCAGAGGTATTTGGATCAACTTGGTTGTTTTCTGGTTCATCAGTCATGTCTTTAGTTTCTTCTGTGGGCAAGGGAAACATGAAAGGATAATGAAGTTGATCTGACCTAACAGTTATGTTTATACCATCATCTTCTTGGTCTGGACTTGGTTCTGTCTGTACTGCTACTTCTTCCTTCACTTTAAGTTCACCTTCATCACTGGATGTTTCAGACTTGGTATCTTCAGATCCAACTGATATTGCTGAGACAGAATTTTCATCAGTATTATCATCAATGTCAACAGAAATATCTTTTGATGAAACTATAACGAAATCTTCATCAGTCGGTTTACCTTTTGTAACCTCATCATCTGTTGAAGAAGATAATTCAGAATTATCATCAAGGACTTGAAACGTAGTGGTAAAGGGTTTTGGTTTTTTACTAATATCTACACCAACTGAAGATCGTTGTATTTGCTTTTCATTATCTTGTGTATCATCAGGTTTGGTGTCTTGCTTCTCGGTTTCTGAATCACTATCCTCACTGTCACTACTTGGAACAAATACGTTTATCTCAACTTCTTTTAGTTGTTCTTTGAAATCAATGGCTTCTAAAGTTACTGTATTTGCTGCTTTATTTGGATGAATAATCTCAACACCAACTACTGATGTGAAATTTGTAGCAGGAAGATCTGGAAGTGGATCTTCATCTGTGTTTTCATCACTTGATTCACTTTCTTTTGAGCTTATGGTATCCGATGGCATCTCTATTTTATAAAGTTGCTCCGTAAAATTGACAACTTCGAATAATGGACTTTGATCCACAGATACTGGTGGTTGAATTTGATCTTTATCAAATTCTTCTGCATAGCTATTATCTGTGGAAACTTCTGGAAACGTTTGATCTGGAACATTTGACATGGGGAAATCTTTCTCATCTTGTTTCAGATGTATTGGGAAATCTTCTTTGTCTGCTAAATTTAGATTAATTTCGTTGTCATTAGATGAAGTGGAACTAGTACCATCAACGGAAGTTTCTTCCATCGCTGGTAGATCTTCCTCAGAAACATTGATAGGAAGTAACACATCAACATAGTCTTCGTCTGGTTCAGTGTCATCATTTTCATCTTCACTGGAAGTTACTGACTTCTTGTCATCAGTTTTTTCTTTCGATCTGTCTTCTATTGTTATAGGTTCTTCTAAATCTGTCAACCTTATGATTGCTCTATCATCTTCACTGTTCGATGGTATTTCTTGTGGAAATGATTCCACTAGTGGTATTTCAGTTGATCGAGACACATCGTCCATATCAATTATAGGTGATACTGGTAAATCCTTAACATCAATGTCTGTCAACTCTACATATACTTCGTTGTCAGTGGATGATGCAGAACTCATTTTATTATCATACTGCTCATCTCTAAGATCTTCTAGATTTTTCTCAACTATGTTTTCAGGAAGTATGACATTAATGTAGTCTTCGCTATCACTAGACAAAGGCGAAAAATTTTCGTCATCATTATCACTTTCCTTAGGGTCAGAGTAATCATTTTTTTCATCGCTTAATGGGACGGATATTTCTTCTTCAGGACTAATTTTTGAGCTTGAATCTGTTAACTTGTTCGTAGTAGTTTCGATCATGGGCGATTCCTTAGTTTCATTAACTTTATCAGCTTCCTGTTCTGGCAAAGATTCAACTGGCACCACATTGGCCGGTTTGATAATATCTTCATCAGTAATTTTAACTTCCCTATCAGGCTCAATGGCCTCTTTCTTTTCATCCTCATCGTCAGCTATGCTTTGTATAGATGGCGAGGTTGCTGGTACTATTTTTAAGGTGATCTTGTCAAGTGGAACTACATCCTCCTCATGTTCAATATCCTGTGGCTTTTTCTCAAGATTGCTTACACCAAGAGTGACTTCTTTTGGACTTCTTTGAAGATGAATATCTAACGATGAACTCTTAGGCAGTTTATCCTCTACCTCATTATCTTCTTCGTAAACAACATTAGGATCGAGTTGTTTTGAATTTACATGAAGTTCAGAACTTTCTAGAGGTTTAGTTTGCAATATAGTTGCATGTGAAACATCAACTTTCCAATCAATAGTAGTGTAAGTTTCAATAGTTTCTGAAGAATGTGAAGCTAGTAAATCATCGCTTTTTGATATGTCGCTATCAAAAGTTAATTCTGTATACTCATCTTCACTAGAGCTGCTAGATTTAGCACCATCTCCAATTAAAGGCTTCGAAGGAGGCACAAGGTATGGTGATATCATTTGATCCTCATCGTTGGAATCTTCATCATTAGATTGTCGTTGGGTTGGAATTTCAGAGATAGATTTTAACATTTTTAATTCGTAACCCTCTTGTATTTTATTATTGTCTTCAGGTACGCCAGACAAATTATCAATTTCATCTTCTGAGTGGTCGCTTATTTCACCAGGCGTTTTAAGTTCTTCATCTGTTTGTTGAGATTCAGTTGGAATCACAGATAGAGGATTTATTTCATCCACTAACACTTCTTTTCCTTCTTCATGTTGTAGTTCTCCGTCCGTTGATTGCGATATTGATTCAGGTTTATCTACCACCACAAACTGTTTAATCTCAGTGTTTTTGTCAGGTTCTTCAGTTAGATCTTCAAATACATGTAAGTCACTGTCTGGCTTTTGTAAAACTTTATTAGCTTCTTGCAGCTCCGGATATGTCATTTTCAGATACTTGTCAACCTCATTCATATCAATGAGTGTAATCGATCTACCATCTTTCTGTGGTATATCTGTCAAATCACTGTCTGATCTATCTTTAGGATCAATGAATTCGATATACTCGGAATCATCCTCCAAAGATTCTTCGTCAGATGCACTGATTTCGTCAGGGACATTTTCAACTGAAGTGTCTTGTAAGACAACAACATCCAGTAAGGAATTAAGAGTAATCTCTACCAAATCATATTGCTCCATTTCATCACTCGATGTTATTATCTCTGACTTTTCTTTCTTTGATTCCTTTTCAATCAACTCACCTTGAGGCAACATTTCAACAAAATCTATTTCACTTGATAAAACTTTAGTTTCCATTTCTTCTATATTTGGTTCGATCAATGATTCACTCTCATCGTCTTCATAATGATCAGAAAGAATTTCACTTTTTATTGCATGAATGTCTAACTCAGTGGATTCGTATAAGATGTCATCAAATTTAGGTTCGTTAATATCTTTAACATCTTCTGTGACGTTAGGTTCAATCACGTCCGTTGGTTGAAAGCTAGATTCGTGTTTGAGAAGTTCTTCTTCGGAAATATTATTATCAACGACTTCTTCTTCGTCATCAGTGACTATAAAGAAAATAAAAAGAATGAGTATACTGAAACCACATCGAGAATAAAATTAACTTATTCAGTGCCGGACACTGCATGAAATATTATGTTGTCCTTTAACGATTTTATCAACCAACCTGCTGAAATCTGGAGTTTTACTCCAGATTTCAGTAGGTTTGTTGATAAAATCATTAACGTAAAACATATTTTTTTATGCAGTGGGAGATTTAAGTGATTACTGATCATTGTTTGATTTCTGGTGCAGAAGTAATTGTTTCTCGTTTTATTCGCTTTCCCCATATGTAGCCCTTTATGTGCTCTTGTACAATATCTCGACTTCTACAGCTGACAGGTCTTATATTGTCTAATAATTTCTCATACAAAAACTAATGATGATGTTTTTACGTTTTATAATTCGCATTATAATTCGCATGTCAGGATAAGTGTTTCTGCGCTGTCTGGTAATTCACGAACATAAATTTTACCTTCTTTTTCTTCAGGCGTTTCGTCATTTTGTTGACCAAAGCTTATGTCGTCGTTATCAGGCTAAATAGAATACATTAGTTATTTAACTCTTTTTCTGCACTGATTCCCTAAATTCTGTTTTTAGGCTTGTTTTTATCAAGTGTTTTGTGAAAGTTATTAATCATCTAGAAGTTCAAAACACTCGTATGGGGTAATCGTATTAATTTTCAGTCAGAAGAATGTTTTTCTTAATGCTTTACATGCATATTTCATGCACGAATTTTGTGACATATCCCAGCTGGCACACGACGCTAAAACAACGTTGTAGCAACGTTATTACAACGTTAAAACGTTGTAATAACGTTGCTACAACGTTGTTTTAGCGTTGTGTGCCAGCTGTGATAGTTTAACAATCCTGCAGCATATACTGCAGGATTGTTGAAGTATGGGTGACCATTTTAGGAGGTCATGTTCAGTCTAAACGTACTTGATCTTGTTTTGTTTCCTTTGGGTTTCCAATGACAACGACGTATTCATCAAGAAGAGCATTTGAACGTATAACCTTTTCTAATTCTGATGTAGCAGGATCAAGTCGAACCAAACCTATTGTAGAACGAAAATGGATTGAATTTCAATATCAACGTCATAAGCTCGTGAAAAGGATATATCGGTTAGACCTTTTAACCCTATTAAGCCTGGGCCATTTGACAACTTATAAAGCTGGTGGAGGGGATCTAACTTAAGATTGGCTTAGTTTAAGAGGGGGGGGATGCGGGGCTGGGGTTGTCTATTTCCTCCCTCCCCCGAAATTGTTACAGGATTAGTTAAAACGCTCTCTACATAATATTAATTTGCATGTTGTATGGGAAACTAAAGATAACATAGCAGTCTGTATCTGCCTGTACAGCCAAATTTTGAAATCTAGAATGCTCGATATCTCGAACTCTCTATATCTCGAACAACCCCCCCCCCCCCCCTCCCCTATCTAACTTCTGTTCTATAGCCCCATATCTCTTGAAACTTGACACAGATGTTCTTTAAACACTTAACAGTACATAAAATAAATGATGTCAGTATTGTCTTTTTGTTGACGTCAGCATTTTCGTATAGTGTGGTCTGCATTTTTGGTTTATACGGTTTTCCCCCTGTAACTTTTGAACGCATGCGAATTTTTTCAATCTGATTTGATTTTCTGAAAGGTATCTAGCAGGGCTTTCATAAGTAAGCTATCAGATTTGGTTTATTTTCACTACTTCAGGTACCCCGGGTCAAAAACGGGTCCCATGGATACCCTGCAGATTTTTTTTTTCAATTTTGTTTTCAACCATCTGATAGCTAATAGAAAAATACTTAAAGTCCTAACATTTCAGCTAATTTGATAGGAAATCAAAAGATATTCTAAAAAAAACGTTTGGGGGGCATTTTTGCCCCCAGTCTTTATAGAGTTAAAGCTACAGAATCTTCGATGGTATTGTCTGTCAGGAGAATACTCCCATAATGTGAACTTTCTATTGTCTTATGGTTAGTTTTAAATTTTGTTCTGTGAAAGATTCGCTTGGAACATGAAGCTGTGACTAGGGATGCAACTTCCGCATTCAACATATGCAAAACAAAGCTAAAAATGTGCTACAATATGAATCTTTGAGATATTCCTCACCTTTCTCTGTGCTTGATAAGAAAACTGTATTCTTTTCGTCTGTTTCTTCATCAGAAGACACTACTATAGTCACAGAAGGTTCTTTTGGAATGTTAGCCATCTCGTCATCAGTAGTATTTTCCTCTTCTTTTAAAGTATCTTCCTCTTCTTCGTCTTCCTCCTCCAATTCAACTTTTGGTTTACTTTCCACACCATCTACGACTGTTAGAACAACTTCAACGGTAGCAAAACTTTCAACATACTCTTCCTGTAGTTCTTTTACTGGAGGTATCTCCTCTGGCGTGTCATATTCTTCTACTAAATCTAAATCCTCTACAACTATGGGAACAATGTCATGGGTTGACAGCCTTTTAACAGATTCTCCCAGTGGTTCTTTTACTTCAAGTATCTCCTCTGGCCTATCTGCTTCTGCTACCAAATCAATTGGTGCTGTTGGTTTACTTTGCACATCTTCTGCAACTATGGGAACAATGTCATGGGTAGAAGACTTCGCAACAGATTCTTCTTGCGGATCTTCTTTCACCTCAGGTGTCTCCTCAGGTCTCTTGTCTCCCTCTGCTAAATCTTTTGTGACTTTTGGTTTACTTTCTATATCTGCAACAGATACTGAAACAACTGTGGAAAACTTTTCGATGGGCTTGTTTATATGATTCGATGGTTCACGAGAATTAGTTTCTTTGTCGTCACTTTCATCACCTAAAGCAAAGTATGAATTTATAAAAAGGTGTGAAAAATTATATACCGTGTTACTTCTTCAAGGTTCCCTTACTTCAAGGTTTCCTTCCTTACTTTAGGTTATATTTCTCAAATAATCGAAATGCGTATATGATAAGGTACAGAGGCGGAATCAGAACATGCTTTTACTTAGTCACAGCAGTAGAATGGAGACTCAAACTCGTTAATTTTTAATTTTTTTTGTATGATGTTGGTTTCTAAAGATTTTAACTCCTACAGTGCCTTAAGCCGCTGTTTGATAAAGTTTTTGTAATGTAATGTTAATAAATATGGCAAAATGGTGGACATGCAATAAACTTCGTATAGTAGAACGAAAACCTAAGAGGTCATTTATTTGAAACGAACTTTTACTTTATAGAAACCCGTAAAGCATACAATTTTTTATCTCCGAAGAAATGTCTTTTTGCATGCTAATACTGCATGAAAATCGGGATAATCCGTTTCTAATTATATATGATTATTCGACATTTAAGAAAGTCTGCATATCATTATTTGATATTTAGGACTCGTTTACATGAAAAATCGTTGCGGGCGAAATGAACAGTCATGGCTTCTGTGATTGGTTAAATTTTTCCGACGGAAAAATTTAACCAATCACAGAAGCCATGACAGTTCATTTCGCCTATAGAAAGTCTTCATGTAAACGAGTACTTAGAGAAAATCTGTTCGTGGATAATTCCTTACCGGATGTGAATGACAATTCCTTACCTAGTGTGTCTTGATCATCTTCCGTAGTAACTTCTGATTCTTCTGACACAGTATCCATCACATTAATTCGTAATCTTGTATCATTATGCTCTTCATCTTCTCCATCACTTAACTGATTGCCTCCTTCACCTTCACTAAGTGTATCTGAGTCTGATGATGTATCACAAGAATACTGAATATCAAGAAAAAATTCTTTAGAACCTCTTCGTCTCCTTTCTAATGGTTTTTCGTTTAACTTTTCTTCTGGAATTACTTCTTCATCAGATGTCAAAGGAATGTCAAATGAAATTGTTTGGAAAACAGGTTTTACTGAGATGTCTTTATGTAAACTAATAGTCTTTTCTTTAGTTTTAATTTTTTCATTGTCAATCGGTTTTATAACGTCAAGTTTTTTGAATTCATCTGGAACCTTTTCGTCATTGGGCGATTGCTCTTTAATCAGTGTGGTCAGCGGTAGCTTATGTTGTATATCAGCCTTTGGAAGATCATTAGCTTTGTTAGAAGTTTCTTCTGCATCAGAATCTTCAGATAACGTTGGAGAATCATCGTCTGTTTTTCCAGGTTCTACTATTTCTTGTTCAATAGTTGTAGGTGTTTCAGTATCTGATTCACTGTCATCTTCACTTGGTTGATGAGTAATATCAGACTTAACGTACACAACAACACCATCATCAGTATTGGTCGGTGTCTTTACCTCCAATACATCAATATATTCAGGTTTTTTCTTTACATCACCAACAATTTCCGATGATGACTTTGGTGATAAAGGACGTTTTCGTGTTTTTGGTTCTAATATCTCTTCTTCAGGAAAATCCATGAAATTAAAGGATGTCTCAACCATAGAAACATTTTTGAATTCAATTAATTCATCCTCTTTAATTTCTTCAGGGATTTCTTTTGAGTTTTCATCTATAATAGTTTCATCTTCATCTGTTACTAAATCAAGTATAACAAAATCATCATCAGAAGAATCAGAACTTTTCAAATCGCCCTTTGGTTCCATTCGTTGATGTGCAACAGATACAATGGTTTCATATTTAGGTTTTTTCTGTTGTTCAACTTCTTCTATGTTTACGTTTCGAACTGTTTTCGAATGTGGTGATATTTGAACTTGTTCATTTGTTATTGTTGTTGTACGATCACGATGATGTAATGTAACACTTCCAACTTCACGTTCACGTGATGAAATTAACAAATTTTCTTCAGAATGTTCACGTGTTAAACCTAAATGATCATTAGGAATTGACTACATAAAAATTGACACGTTTACATGAAGACTTTCCATAGGCGAAATGAACTGTCATGGCTTCTGTGATTGGTTAAATTTTTCCGTCTGAAAAATTTAACCAATCACAGAAGC
>JAUCNQ010122694.1:0-10494 GCA_032352715.1 Bougainvillia muscus
TAATTTCCAGTATACCTCATGTGGAAGATGAAGAATCCTTGACCATAGCACCAGGAGAAGGAAAGAGGCCTTTGTCTTTTCCCACATTTGTTTCCATCGGGAAAATTTGGATATAATGTTGATCGTGACATCCCACTTAGTGCATCTAAGTATTTCAACCAGCGCTTACTCAATTACACTCAGCGTTTTGCATCCGATACTGATTACATATTCTTTGAGCCAGGCGTATCAGCTATCATAAATCGCAATAAAATAATTTTTGAACCATTTGCCGAGGTGGTTGAAACAGCTTTAGAAATCTAAGAACGACTTCTCTCGCAATCCCAGACTCATTTGCAGAACATGAGAATGATGAAGTAGAGAGACTATTGGCTGCTTCGGAAGAAGTTGATGATGATTCTTACAACGATGCAGAATTGTTTAATAACAGTGAAATCCCTTCTCCTGTAAGCACCCCTATCTACATGACTGATGATGATCTCAACGCATTGATTCGTTCTTTGTATAAACAGCAGCGTGTAATTTTTGATGTTATCAATAAATGGGCTAGAGATTCTGCGAAAAGCTGGGGGGCTCATGAGCATAGCAAAATAGAAATCCTGTTAATATTTTTAACTGGCAAAGCTAGTGTCGGGAAATCACATTTGATTAAAACAATATATAATTCGGTTTCAAAAACATTGAGTTATCATTGCAAAGACCCAGATAAATCAAGAGTTTTGCGTCTTGCAAATACTATACATTCAGGACTTAATATACCTGTCAACCAGTATGGGAAAACCGCTCCCAAATTAAGTGACCAGAATAAGTCCAGTCTTAGAAACAAATATGCCGAAGTTCGCCTTATTATAATCGATGAAGTATCCATTGTTTCGAATAAACTTCTGCTATATATCCATCAACGCCTTGTAGAAATCTTTGGGTGCTCTCCTAATTTGCCATTTGCTGGAAAAAGCATCATACTTGCAGGTGACCTGTATCAGTTACCACCAATTAAGGCATCCGATATCTATTCAGCCTACCATGGTGATTTTGTTATGGAAAATGTTGATTCTTTGTGGAGAAAATTTAAACTTTCAGAACTTGAGGAAGTTATGTGGCAAAAAGGGGATATCAACCTTATCACTATGTTAAATAATATCAGAATTGGCACTATTGACAATGAGACTGAAGAACTTCTTAAGTCACGGTTCACTACCAGAAGTGACCTTAATTATCCATTAGATGCCCTTCATATTTTTGCTGAAAATGCGCCCGCTAACAGGCATAATGAATTTATGTTAAATCAAAACGACAATTTATTATACTCCCTCCGTGCTTTTGATGAAATACCAAAAAATCTTTCACAGGCTTTAATAGACAGGACTCTGAATAGAAATCAAAGTGAAACTGGTGGTATGGCTTCCACATTACTTATTAAAGTGAAAGCAAGGGTAATGTTAACTACCAACATAAGTGTTGAAGACCGACTGATAAATGGCCAGATAGGTACCATTGAAAAGGTGACCTTAAATTCTGAAAATGTTGTTGTTAAAATTTACATAAAATTTGATGACCCAAAATCAGGCACAGCTGCTACAAATAAAGATGTGTATGCTAAGCGTAACGGTTTTGTCCCTATTGAAAGGAGTTCAGCTAATACAAAGTTAAGTCTAACAAACCTTTGTCTCCAATAATAAAACGGACACAATTTCCATTAATGCTTGCGTGAAGATGTACAGTTCACAAGGTGCATGGTTTAAGTCTTGATAAAGCAGTTACAAGCTTTGACTTGGATAAACAAAAAGGCTTCAAATGTGGTCAGATATATGTTGCTTTGAGTAGAGTCAAGACCATGTCTGGTTTGTTTTTGACTGCAACACATAAACTGAATGCGATTTGAGCAGATCAAAGCGTTACAGAAGAATACAATAGGCTTTTCACAGCTGGTGTTTTACCACCAGTGAAAAGCATCGGATGTGACAACAATGGCGAATCCTTTACTGTGACATTGCTTAATACAAGATCGCTAATCAAACATGCCATTGGCATTCAAGCAGACGACACCTTATCAGACACAGATGTTTTAGCATTAACAGAAACCCACATTCTTCCAGAACAAAATACACAAACCATTGATGATCATTTGAGCAATTTCTAAATGATCTATAATAACTACACTGATAAATTTTTGAGCATTGCCTTTCTCACACTTTAACATGTGATCGTACAATGAAAACTGCTTGTGTTCTACAGGTGGATGTTACAAAGGTTAGTTTTTCATGTTTTATTGATGCCATCATAGAACTCTTGGTAAATGATATAGATATCAATTTGGGTGATTTCAACATGGATGCATTTAAAAAGAATGAACGATTATTAATGGTATTGAAAAACTACCAACTGGTTACGAATGAACCAACTCATTTAGGAGGCAGTCAGTTAGACCATGTCTATGTTAAGACCAATTTGTGGGTGGATGGGTGGGTAGGTTTCTTGATACCAGAGAATTCACACTAGGGATCACCAAATCTTGTGTAAACATTTGAAATTTAAAGTTATAGCTGTTTGTAGGATTTTTTATATTTTTCTTTCTATGAATGAAGTTTTAAGTCATTACTGATATATCAACTTAACTCACGATAATATATGTTCTCTAGGATGATTTCTTGTGTTATTATTTTTGTCTGATTGATCTTTGGGTAAGCCCATCCTACACAGCTGTTTTCAGCCAGGTGTGAATTCTCCTTTGAAAATTGGGAAGAAACTTTCACTGGAAGAAACTTTTGCGGCATATAAATTCTTAATTTTATGTTTCTGATTCTGAGGTACATACGTCTATGTATGTAAACAAGGGAGGCATAACATTAAAAACGTTACATAAATGCATGCTCCTTATCTAACTATTTATTGCTTTCTGCGAAAATTCTACTAACCATTCGCCTATTCAGAATATAGCTTTTTTGCACCCTGCTACTCCCCTGAATAATGTCTTGTTTTTTAGTGCTTTCTCTGAAATTTCTGCCTGGCAGTTATTCAGAATATGTAACTTTGTGTAGGCGTTATTTAGGGACCTGACTGCTACTCCACTATAAAATGTTATAAGGTTAATAAAAAAAAGTGAACTTATTACTGTGCTCTCTGCAAGTCAACACATCAAAGTTATATCATTGATGAAAGGACTTTTTATGTTAATAGAGTGTATATACATTCAACGACACCAATCAAAAACAAAATTTGTAACAAATGTTTTACCGCTTATAATTTCCATTTGAAGAAACCAAGACTTGATTAAGCACCAAAGAAATGAAAGCGCTATAAAACGTACTCTAATTATGTACTGAAGTAATTGTATACTGAATGTTTGAATCGAATAATGTACGGAAGTAATTGTATACTGAATGTTTGAATTGAATAATATTTGGGTAGGTGAATCCACTAATTGTTCAACAAGTACGCAATAGTATATTTGAAATTATTGTCTTTTTGAATCAATGAAAGTACAGAATGAAATTAGGCTAAAGTCACTGGAACAGAATTTATTTTCGTGGTCGTTAAAGCCACAATATATACGATATTTAGCATGATAAACAGTGAGTAAAAGCACAATCTATCGCAGATAAAAATAAGCATGATACCAGTCGAATTATAACATCTTCATTATATATTCATTGTATATTTAATAAATACATATTGCTGTCATTTGATACCCATACTACATTCTGGTCCCTTCACCTGACATCTCATTACTGTATGAACAACTTGAAGTCGAAGAACTGGGCGTCAGTACATTCCAAACTTTCACCTGGTACCTGTTATTGGATCAAGAACTTAACGTGGAAATTGGTGTTATTATTGTAACGAAGGACTTAGTCAACGTTTTTGGAAAAGCAAACAACATTGTTACTAGAATTAAAGACAATTTATCCTAAGACATGTGGAGTAGGTTTTAAAATTTTCATGTAGTAGCATGAGCGCAGTCTTTTAGAATTTAGTTTTATAGAATACGATCTGTTTAATATATAAAACACTTACCAGATGAAGATTAACTAAATTATTATTATAATAATTATTAAAATAATTATTTGAGGAAAGTATTTATTTACTTCCTTTAACTGAATATGCGAAACCTTGTGCCCTTAAAGTAGTTGTGTTCGTAAATTTCATTTTTTTCTTTGACTTTGTCTCATCAAGTAGCTAGCTAGCATTTTCTGAATTAACCCTATTCAGACTGGGCTTTTTAGGGCTCCCAAGCCTGATGGGGGGGGGGGGATAAATTAACACCCCTACAACTTTCGAACCAATAATGATATGGCAATGAAACTTCGTAGGCATATGACCCATGACGAGACAATTTTGTTGTTAGGATGGAATATTTTGATGAACTCTACCTTCACTTCATGTTTTATAGCTTTTTAAACCCCTAAATTAGTTCTCGCAAGTCTATTGTTTTGACTATTTTCTTTCCCTCAAAAATTGGATACCACATGTTGAGAAAGTGCTCAATGGCAATGCCGAAAATGACCAGATTTTATTCCAAAAAAATTTACTTAGTTTTTATCCTTACTAACATGGTACTGTATGGCAATGGAACTTCGTAGGCATGACGAGACAATTTAGTTGTTTGGATGGAATATTTTGATGAATATACTTTCACTTCATGTTTTATAGCTTTTTTCACCCTAAATTAGTTCAATGACTCGCAAGTCTATTGTTTTGTTAAAATCGTCGGAAGGAGATAACAGGCTTTGGGGGTGAGGCTGGAACACAATACAGAGCCTAACTTATAGTAATTTTCTATGAAGGTCCATCATCATACATTAACCATGCTGAGTGAATGAGGTGAAAGGATATTTTAAATAGTAAAATAACTGAAAACAATAGGAAAAAAATCTGGTCTATAAAATAACTGAAAAACTTAAGAAAAAAATCTCGTCTGTACATTAGGTCTCTGGCTCATTTAGCCTACTCCTAGTGTAACCGCACAGATAGCATGATTTAACATAGCATTGGTGATGAAGAAGCAAAGGGAAGCAAAAATGGCACTCATTTTTTAATAATTCTTTTTGGTAGGTAGCCATTTTGGGGGCCATCGATTGTCTACACCCGAAAACTTGTACCTGACTCGAAAAATTCTGACATATCAAAAAACGGAGTCTTTTTCGTAATTGTTTTGTTCTTCAAACTATTAAGAATAAGTTGGACTAAAATCGTGCCAAGTTTCAAGGTAATGGAACAAGCAGAACTAAAATTATGAGGGGGGAATCCCCCTCCCCCATACAGACAAAAAAGAAAAATACGCCATACGGAATAGGGGTAAGGTGTACGTAACACTCCTGGTGACAACACCTGAGTTGGTTGTTACTATGTGCTAAGACTTTTAATTTTTTTGAATACCATGTTTTAGCATCCAAACGGAAACCAAATGAAGATAAATCGCCAGGAAAGCCTAAAAAACCTAAAGGTAATATAAACAATTTTCTAAATAAAAGCAGCAACCTCTTGTCAGGTGTTAAAACCTTTTTAACTTATTTTTTTTTATAAGCAACAAGTACCTCAAACAGTAAAAATCTAAGCAACTTTTGATATTCAACTTTAGCTTTGTAATCATAAGCAACTTATACATAGAGCCATTCAATCTTTTGTAAGTTAAATACATATCTATTACAAACGTTACTTTGAGGTTTAAGTTTTATGATAATAGGGGTAATTTCCTGTTCATAGGCCCAAGAATTATTCATGTTTCGTTAATTTTCTTTTAAAACTACAATATAGGTGTTGACGTTAAGTTAAGCAACTTTTCAGCAACTTTGGATACTCAAATTTAAGCCATTACGAAAATCAAAAGCGAAGGTAAATAAAAAGACAAGGAAGGAAGCTTTATATATTTACCACATAGGACATCAGTATTTTAGGTTAGCTTTACCAAGTTAACAAACATTATGCTTAGACGCAGCAACATGGTAGAACTAAAGTTACTACTTGTTCAGGGTAGTTATGTTTGATAAACAAAACTTGATGAAAGTTTTCGTCGAAAATATAACGCAAATCTCAAGGTGTGTCCTATGTGAATGCGGTACACCTCCGACGAAGAGGTACACCATGTTTTACTAACCCCACGTCAACAACCACATCTCTATCTTTGAAAAGCATAGAATGATCCTTTTTTCAATAGTATTCTGTATGATACGTCATTTGACAAAAAGACTTTGTACGAATTAAGTAATTTTCTAATAAGCGCCCTTTTCGAGAGGGGGCGCTCATTAGAGGGAGGCGCATATTAAATATTTTCAATTATGCTAGTGATCATGTTAATTTATTTATTATATTTTTTTTTATGTAGAAAGTGGTCTTGTTATGACAGGCTTTATCCATAACGTATCACCAATAAAGCCTGGCCCTCCAAAAAGTTACTTTGGTTGTACCCTGCAAACAAATACTGGAGTGCGTAGAGCAGTTTGTTTTTCACCATCCAAATTGCATCAAAACGTGAAAAATATGTCAACTGCAAAATCACCAGTAAAAATCTCCAACTACAGTGTCTCAATCAAAACTGGCGAAGTTGTGTTGCAGCCGTTGACACACATTGATCCAATATCGCCTGATGAAGTCAAGGTTTCTTATGATGCGCGGTTAGACCAGGATGCAGTTGTAAAGTTGAAGGATTTGGATTGTGCCCGCGAAGCTTTGTGCCCTTAAAGTACTGCATTGGATGCCAATGATATGTCATGTTAAATCATGGCTTCCTTTTGAAATGTTTTTTCAGTGTTGAGTGGTCAGAGTGCTAAAAGCGTTATGCCCAAAGATGTAATGGGAAAGCACGAGAAGGTGAGCAAGAAAATAAAAAATGTTTGGAAAAATATAAACTAAGGCTCAGTGATAATTGAAACGACTGCTTTAATTGCACTGTTGAGCCATCAATATCAATGATTAACAGAATTCACCTCGGCAATTGGCTGCAGTTGAGTACTTGAGTATTAATTATACCATGATTATACCTAATTTACTTAAACTGCACTTCACCACGGGTTTTCACAGTGATGAATTCTGAGGACTGCCAGGTAGTTAAAAATTGGCAGTGATCAATCCTTTTGTGTATAATTAAAAAAGTGGTCACACATACCCAAACAATCCCGCAGCACTCAGGATTGTTTAAGTATGTGTGACTATTTTATAACATTATGCATGAAAGGGTTAAGGGACCTAAATACTGCTGCATGGCAGTTGATAAAAAAAAACAGAAGATGCTAAAATGCTTTACAGATCAAAATCATTTTGGAATGCTTCCAAGAGAATAGAACAGAGCACTCATTAAAACGTTGCACAGACATCTTGCTTGTAGTTTTCAACTTCACTTTCTATTTAAAGTTGCATTTTCGGTTTTCATTTTCACTAACACTTCCTGGAAAAATGGCACTTATTTGTGAGACACGTTTGAGTGAGAAAAGACTGGAGAAAAAATGTGTACTATTAACTGTCATTTTAACGCAAAAATCTGTTTTCTGAGATACAATGATGCATTGTATGAAACACTCTTTCGCAGTAAAGTAAAAACCAGCTTTGACACAGCTAACATAAAACAAAATCTAGAAAAGTTTCATAAAAAAAGGCACTTCAAGAGCTTTATGCCAAAGCAACTGAGAGAACTTCTTTACTGATTGTGTTGAATGTAATGCGAATGTCATCAGTTCTTTCTAAAATAAGCTTTGCAGCTTCATCCTCTTCACCATTCACATCTAAATCAATCATATCAAGCAATTTAGCAGCCACATCATTGCGAAAGACAAGATCATGAAAGTCCCCTGACTTATCTTGCATGGATAACTTGAATAACCATGAGACTGTACACACACTTGGGCGGTTTTAGAACGAGGTTATGGTTTTTCTTCAAATTATGTAGGGCATTTGCTCCTCCTTTTTTAATTTTTTTTGTGACAACGGGTTCTTGCATAAATTAGAAATGTATATGTCTTGTGATATGTTGGAAAAATATTTCTGTAAATTTTCATTCTTAGGTAAAGGAGGGCACCAATCAGATTGTTTCCATAGTTTTGGTTTTGTTGACTTGCTGCACGAAAGAAATAATACATTCGTCTCAAAAAGTTATTCAGATTTTGATTTACATCAACACCTACGGTGGAACGTGTCGGTATGAATTTGAGCAACTTTTGAAGGGTACTCAGTTCAATTTCTGAAAGTTCATAAGATGGGAGGTTCGTTACTAGTCTCTTCAAAAATATGTTGTAGCTCTCTCTCTCTATATATTTTATTTTATGTTTTTTGTTTCTTGGGGCTCTCTACATATTGACAAAATAAAGTTATTTTCTATTGTACCTGCTCCTATCTCCCTACGAAAAGAATAAGTTGTTGACACGTCCCCGAGGGCTAAACATATTCCGCTGGGAATCGAGTCATTGTGGTGGTGGACTGTTATGTGGCTGAGGCTGATATTGGTGGGGTTTAGGTTTGAATGAAGGTAGTGTAGTGGTAGACTTGTCCTGGTGTGGATCGCTGTTCATTCCAGAAGGAGCAGCGATCAGCGTAGCTGGTAAGTCGACAGTTTTAGCTGGTGGAATATAGCTGTTATCAATGTTGTATCGTCTGCGTATTTCAGGTCAAAATTCATGTCCTCATCCAGGGTAAATTCCTGTTGTAAGCACGTAATTACTTTCATCACGAAGTCTAGGAACAGGTTAAACAACGTTGGTAATAGCAAACATCCTTGTCTCACCCCCACAGTTACCTCAAACCAATCTGTCACAAAGCCATCAATGACCACAGCACATGTTGTCTTGTAGTACATGTTTTCAATAATGTTCAGGATCTTATTGCTGATCCCAATAGCACGCATCATTTGCCAGAGTGCTTTTTGCCATATAGTGTCAAAGGCACTTTTAAAATCTATAAAATTGATGAGTAGTGTAACACCTCTTTTTTTCGCTTTTTGCACGATTTGCCTGACAATAAAAATGGCGTCAACTGTGCATTTTTGGGTCTGAAACCAAATTGAGTGTTGCTGGTAGATTTTTTAGTTTTTTCACGTACCTTTTAGCAGCTCTTTTAGCATGGTGTATCTTTTTCGTATTGAAGATGTATTTCATCATCAAAAGTGAATGGTGAATTTCAGACCCTGCAATTTTTGATCAGGCCTCTTTGATCATTGGGTGCAATAATATAATCACTTTGAATTTGTGTTCTGTCATCAGGTGATGTCCAAGTATTCAGCCTTCTGTTAGAGTGTTTGTGCATGGTGTCCCTGATACAAAAATCATTCATTGTGCAGAACTGGAAAAGATTTTCGCAATTTTCATTCATAACCCCTGTGCCAAAGTGTCCAGCAGCTTTTGGCCATCTGTCACTGCCATCCTTACCAACTTTAACATTTAAATCTCCCATTATTATCAGGTTGCATTTTCTTGGTAACCTGCTGATCTCTTGCTGCAGTGGAGTATAGAATTCTTCCCTGTTATCGCCACTATAACTTGATTCAGGAGCAAACACTTGGTAGATAAAGAGTGGATGGTTGCTCGTTCTTAGTTGCATCATCATCATTCGCTGGTTGATCAAGGGATATCCCTCTAAATTTTCAGCCATCTCTTTAGTCATTATAACTGCTTCACCTTGCCTATGTATATGATTGTTTCTAGTGGAGTGTACTATCACGTAACCTTCCATTTCAAATGCTTCTGGTGTTCGTTTGTCCAGTGTGTTTCAGCAATCCCCAAAATATGTATTTTGATTTATCTGATTTCATGAAGTAAATTCCGAAGTTTAAAATCTGTTTTGTCATTCAAAGTTCTAACATTCCATGTAGCAATATTTGTCGCCTTCCGGCAGATTACTTTCACACCCTCGATGGTACAACGGGCTTGAGGGTCGTTTCTTTACTGGTGTAAATATGATTGTGGTTTTATATGCATAAGTTACAGATTAACTTGCTCAAGGTAGAAACTGGGTGTTTTTCCTGAAACACCATCTCTCACAGATTTTAATCCCTTCTCCAGTTGCCAGGATTCATCCAAGATTGATGTCAGTCTGTCGGTCAGTCCAAGTGGTTGGTAATCAACAACAACAAGGAAATATTAGAAGATAGAGTTTGTCGGTCTAGCTATATTCATTTTAAGTAAGCAACTTTTATCATGTCATAGACCTGATGATTTTACGTTGGGAGACGTTTCGAGAGATCCTTCTCTCATCATCGGGCAATAAAAATGTGGAAAGTAAGTAAGTAAGTTGAAAAACTTATTAGATAGGGAAATTATTGACAAACAACTGTATGGTAGATTAAAACCTACAGATTTGCACGCTCCGAGATTTTATGGTTTACCTAAGATCCACAAACCTAATGTTCCTGTTAGACCTATTGTCTCATATGTTGGTACGCTGCTGTATAAACTATCTAAATATATTGCTTCCATTTTACAACACTATACCAAACAGGAAACACAGCAGCATTCTAAAAACTCTAAGGAGTTTTCTGAATACATAAGACAGCAAACGATAGAGGATGACGAA